>JAKVQY010000312.1:0-16715 GCA_030463045.1 Geotrichum macrosporum
TGAAATTAGGCCACCATTGCCAGTATTGTCCTCAACTCTCTTAGTTTTGGTGTGGGCATCTTCGCCTGCGTATCTTTCTGCCTACTGACCATAACCCAAACAAAGTCTGCTTGTCCTTCTCAGAAGCTGGTTCACACCATGGCACGGTACTACTGGAATACGCTCCAGACGCTGAGCTCGGTTTTTTACTTCTCTCTCATCATAGTCACCATTCCACTGGCTTTTGATGTTGGAGGCGAAGACTGCGGTATTGTAAGTAAACCACCTGATTCAATTTGCACGCAACGGACTACTAATAATCGTTAGGCATTTACGTGTACACTATCTGTGTTCTATCTCGTGCTTTCGACGTTAAGGATCCTAAGTAAAAACACGAAATTCCGGTTTGTTTCATCTTCATTATACCATCTCCAACAGATCATCATTCCTTCGCTTTTGATTCTCCATCTAAGCGTGTTCTCACCGCCCACATCAACATACGCCGGGCTGGACAACAACGGCATATCTCCTACCCAGACCGTTGATTTAATCGACTCCAGTGTATGCGACTCAATACAAACGCAGCAATTTCAAGGTGAAGGTCTTCAGTTTTGGCTAGCTGTGATTGAGCCGTGGAGGTGGTTTGTCAAAAATGCCACCCCTCTTTTCACTATATTAGAAGGTTTTTGTACTCTGCTTGTACTTCAAACCCTTGGTCGTCTGTCATCTTGGCTAGTGCGTAAAAAGTCAGACTCTTGGATAATCGCCCAGCTGTTGGCCTCTTCTTGTACCATATCTACAAGTCTCTACTTTCTCTATAGGATTTATACATTTCCCGTTTCCATTTCATTAGCAAGCGCTTCCTTGATTGGCGTGGTACTGACTATTGCTGCATTTATTGCACTTTACGGAATAGTATCTGGGAAAGGAAACACTGTGGAATCGTCTCTTTTGTTTGCATACATTGTGTACTGCCTCTACTTTACGTTCACAGACTTCCAGTCTTCTTTCTCCGCCTCGTCATTCCTCTACTTTTTTTCGTCATCCTCTCGCCCTGATATCCCTCCACTTCCTCCAATCATTATTAATGGATACACAAACTTGGTTTCCACAGTGGCAGCACTTGTCCCTGCCAGTTTCAAAACTGTTTTCCAGTTTCTCCATGGTGCTGTTTCAACTGTAACGCCGTCTGTGTTTGTCTCGCTGTCGTATCGCCTAACAGTATTCCTTGCGGCTACTCGTATTGTCCCTGCTGTTCAAGATGTCTCACACAGTCGCAGAAACAGTTCGTCATCAGGCGGACCTAGCATGGAACTTACCAATGCTGCCGTCCCCGACCCCAAATCTTCTGTATTATCTACTTTTAGAAAAACCGATGAGGACGCCCTAGATGAAGACGACCGTGACGAGGATGATGAATATCTTATTGGAGCGGATGATGACGATGAAGTGACCGTCACTCACGACGAGAGCAGTAAGGAAAAGGAGCCACTCTCTGCGTCCAGTAGTCTTTCATCGACTTCAACTTTAAATACATCGTCTCCTTTACCACAACAGCAACCAATATCACCACCATCACAACACAAAAATCATACAATTCAAATCCTCATTCTTTCATATGCGCCTTGCATACTTATCGCTGTCTACACTCACCTTCTCATTCAGCACCTTAGTCTGTTTAATACGGTCAACAACAGTAGCAGTAGCGGAAATGACTCCGCAAGTTCTCTTATTGCATCCCAATCATCTTTAAATCCCTCTAATTCTGCATATTCCAATACTCACTACACTCAACAACAAACTCAATACAACAATACTACAATTAGCAGTGTCGCTAATATTACATCCACATCAATTACCACTGTACAATCTCAGTACGGCCTTCAAAATGCTACCGAACATGTCGTTGCAGTGGTAAGCACTGCTATTTGGACTTGGTCACAGGGATGGACTAATCCGCGCGATTCGTGGCAGTTCTGGGGGTGGGTCAACATGTTTTCGACATTGTTCCTGTATGCCCTTGAGCTCATATACGGTAAGGAAAGTAACAAGGAAGAGATCATTGAGCAGCATTGGCAAACAGATTAAATAAACCAACTGAAAATCTACTAGTTATAAGCTACATAAAAAAATAATAAAAAAATTAAACTTCTTCACAAACCAACAACTTTTTGTATTTTTATATATTTGTTTCATCAAAACTATTGGTATTATAATAAATGTAAAGTACAAAAGGCTGCGCTTATATTTAAAACTTTTCTTCAGCTTCAAATCAGAAAATTAAGCAATTCTCGTCGCGGAGTGAATTTTTTCACTCTCTGAGCTTGACTCTATGTTGCATGGATATTTCATCATGTATAAAGAAGAAGAAAAAGTATTTAAAAATAAACCTGGCACCTTTGACAGCACATTAAAGCTCAATCAAGACTTTACAGGTTTGAAAGTAAAAAGGAACTGGCTTCCATGTTTGAATCAAGAAGTGAGCTCCATTGAGTTACTAAACACTAATGTGACTTAGCAATTGCATGACTATGGTTTGTGACTGGCTAACAGTCCACTGCCAAAGAAAAAGATTACAGACGAGCTGTGAATCAAAGCAAACAATCTTATTCATACAAGTAGTTCAAATAATCAGAACCGTATTGAACATCTCCAATCTACTATAAAGCAATTTCGTCAATATAAACATGTAAAACCAATTCTCCCCTATTGGCAAAAACTGAGGTGAAAGTAAGACTATAAGCCAAGAAAATCACGCTTCCGAATCAAAACACTAAAAAATCATGCCAATGGGCATCTTGCGTTTTTACACGCCGGTCTCAAAATAGAATGAGACAACTTCTCAGGTTGCAAGTCATTAAATGAATTTTCCCGCAATCTTTACAATCGCAACAATAAAGCACCACAGGGCAAGAATTAGCAATATACAAATCAACGAAAACTGCAAAATAGAGTATTACAGCTGCTCCAGTTAGACACAAAAACAACTTGAGTGAAAAGAATTGAGTGCACCTGGTAGTAATTATACCAGGGCGTTTCCGCTCTATGTGGCCGGAGACTTTCCCCAAAGTATATAAAGTGACAAATCCGAATGGTTCATCTTGAGTAAACTTCGATACGCAATTCTTTGATTCAAATGGAAGCAAAGGTCAAGAGAAGAAAGAAGTGAAAGGCAATGGAAAATTTTCATTTTTATATGCCATGTGGCAATACCCTAAACCCTAAAAACAGGGTAATTTATATTACCTGCTTTGAGATACCGTATATACCAGAATTCCTAGCTTAAAGAGCTGTTTACCAACAAGATTTACTTTAACATGTCCTTATCAACAGCTAGCTCTCGTCAACTATATAGAAATATTTTTCGTGAGCTTTCAAAGCAACATAACATTGCTTCAAAGCTTCACGCCGAGAAGGATAAGAAACGGCTCGAGGCCATTGCAAAATACCAGCGAATGAAAAATGCTGCTGCCGGAATTAAAACTGATCCAAAAGAGCTTGAAAAATCTTTAGCTAAAGTTAACCGATACAACTCCTCTACTTTGCGCGATCTATTTACCAAGGAGTCCCAAAGTCCTGTTACTGGCTCTCATGAGGAATACTTGAGAACAATTTCAATTTTCTTGACTTCGCAACGTACATATAAGGAACTGTTGGAACTTTATAACGGATCACTGATCGACGAAGACGCCAAATTGAAGCTCTCTGCTAGAAGAGTTGGTCTCGAGCTCCCCAAAGAAAAATAACCCATTATCATTCACATGCTTAATCATTATTTTTTTCACACTCCATTGTACATTTTCAAGCTATTTACTTTATCTTCCGAAATATCATGTAATGAATGCAGCACATTAAAGTCGAAAAATTCATTTGACACGCTCATAAGATATCGAGCGTTGCCTTGTGGCAGCCCATAAGGCGCCATAGCTCCAAGTAAGCTTTTCAGCTCCCTTCATATAGCCGTCGTATCGGCTAAACTGTTCACTCATGGACCCCTCGTCGTCAGTATGTTCACGAATAACGTCCAAAAAGGAATCTCCGTATGCCAAAATATTTCTGACAACATTATTAAAAGATGGGTGAGTGCGACTTAAAGTAAATGTAGGCATCGACCAGTCAAACCCTTCAGTGCTGTTCAAAAATATTCCAAATAAGGGCATTGTCAGCTCCGTTACAGTGAGATTAAATGAGCCAGGTCGAGTAAATAAATAATCTCCTAGCAAATAGAGGGTATGGGAGACGGTTGCTGTACACAGAAACCAGGGATTGCCTATCGAGGTTCCCACTCCATTGTATATGTCCTCAGGATATCTGCCAACGCCAATTCCGACAAGTGAAGAGTTAACCCCATAATTTTCAAATGCTCTCAGTCGTTGGTAATTGATGGGATAGCGAAAGCGCATATCCTGAATGTACTGAATTAGGGAAGAGAGGACTTCGTCGGAATATGGGGGATATAATGCATTCTCTCCAGCTTCGCCATCCCAAGAAAGCATATCAAGGGCATGTATGGATCCTAAGAACAAAGCAGAATCAAGTCCAGATCGTGAACTTGAACCAAGAGTTTCAATCAAATGAGCTTTTTGGTTGTCGTAAAAATTGTCCTTGATAAATTTGGTAAGGTAGTCAGATTGGGTAGCATAGAAGGTAGCTTCGTTCTTGTAACCCATAGCCTCCGCAATTTTGCTACCCAGTAAAAGAGAATTCCTTTGGCACATAGATGTAAAAAAATGTTTGCCGCTGACTTCTTCCCAAAGATCAAAGCCATCGAAAGACCATCTGAGACTGACATAATCCAAATCGGGGCGTATTACATTGTCAAAAATATCCCTGAAATCGTCGTACTCAGCACTATTGTTAAACTTGACCTGAGAATTAATAAAATTGATTATGGCAATAGATCGCAGTGCCGGTCCATCCCTTTGCGGTCGGCCCCAATTATGATCGAAAGGTTTACCGCTAACTTCAAATTTTGGTTCCCCTAGACCCTCTAGTGTGGAGAAATCACCACTTGGATTGTCTACTCGCTGGATGAATCGGGAGGCATTGACATAGTCATTTATAATGGCCTTAAGCGTCAGATTTTGACCCCTCTGGTCGGCGTAACGTAGCACAAGATTATTGATAGTTATGCCTGCATCTCTAGTCCACTGACGCAAGTTAGCAAATACATTGAATGCAGGTAAAAAAGGAAACTCAAGAAATAAATCAAGAAAACAAATAATGTTTGGAATAAGATACAAAATAAGATACTTACTTGGTAATAGTAATCTGGCTCAGATTTTGAAGGACTTGCGATAACAGCGCCCTTCATCACATCCTCAATATTTTCGCCATACCCCCCAATATTCTTGATTATGCTTTCGAATGCATAATCGCTTTCTCGCAAAATCCAAGATTCATAGCGTTGCTCTGAAATTAGCGAGACTGTTGGCAACTGTAACCTTTTCAAGTCCGACTTTCCTACTGGATGTTGATAAGAAATTGGTTGTATGACATTTTGAATTGGGCCTAACCAGTCAAAAATACAGAGAGGGAGTGCATTGCTCAGTGCCAAACAACTAGTAAGTAACACAGCAGCTTGAGCACAAACCATAGTGAAAAAAAAAACAGCTAAAGTGAAGTTTGATAAACAAGGAATAAAAAAGAGTCGACTTTGTCGGAAAGATTTTATACTACCCCAGGTTTTGTGGTATTCGACGACAGCAATATCGTGAGACAAGTGACCATACCGGGAAATGCTTTAAGCTTCAAAAAGAAAACACCCTAAATTGCAGAAATACTTCTGTTTCGACTACTTGCACTCATAAATTTTGTAAATTTGTCAAACTGTAAAGATTAAAACATCGAAGACTAAACGTGTACGGCTATCTTCCTTTAATTATGTCTATGCAATATTGGAGCCCGAAGCAAGCACGTGACAATTATAATTTGGGCATATTACCTCTGAACACCTGTGCTAAGGTCTGCTTCGTAAAATAGTCCAAACTCCATCAAATTACAGCTTGGAAATAATTCAGTTGTGCATGTGTGACTGGTGTCTCTGGAATTCGGCCTATATACATTATGCTGCCATCACAGATGCCTTTCTCTGTAGTCTTTCTCAATTTCGCAAGTAAATGATAGTCCTAAGTAATTATCAGCACACTATTGACGTCTAACTGCTATATTGCACTGCTCTTCTATCAATTAGGCACACGAAACTGACATTCGACCAACTAAACAAGGTAAATCTTGTTAACCATCGACGTGAAAGGCTCGCCGACGCCAGCTTTCCACTTCTTTTTTTGGTTGTTTTTTATCTGATAGATAATACCATTTACCATTTAAAGAATATTGGTGCTTTTTCATCATTCATATCTTGCATAGTCCAACCAAGTCTATAACAATGCCGAAAGCTCCTCCTCCTGGTACATATCCCCCAGGTACACAGCTCATTGTGGGCTCTCACAAAGTGGTAATCAGGGCCTATCTTTCTGAGGGTGGGTTTGCTCATGTCTATACTGTGTTCACAAGTCCTCCGCTTCCCAACGGCGACTCTATCGCATGTTTAAAGAGAGTTTCCGTTCCTGACAAGATTCAGCTCAATCTCTTACGTGCTGAGGTGGCTGCAATGGTGAGTAGAAATTTCTAAGCTCATAATTAGTAGACTAACAAGTCTAGCAACGGCTAGAAGGGCATCGAACCATAGTTCGTTATTTAGACTCACATGCTGCCAGAGCTTCAAACGGAGTTGGCTACGAAGTATTTGTTCTTATGGAGTATTGTTCAGGTCATGGACTCATTGATTTTATGAATACCAGGCTTCGAGATATGCTAAGCGAGCCTGAGATTTTACAAATCGCCTGCGACATTGGATTAGGAATCTCTAACATGCACTACTTATCACCTCCATTAATTCATCGAGATCTTAAGATCGAAAATGTTTTGATATCGGGAGATGGAGTCTACAAACTCTGTGATTTTGGTTCTGTTTCTTCTATTTTGCGCCCCCCAAGAAATGCTGCCGAATTTCAAATTTTGGACAATAACATACAAAGTCATACTACCGCTCAGTACCGGTCACCTGAAATGATTGATATCGCTCGTGGCTTTCCTATTGATGAGAAATCTGATATTTGGGCATTTGGAGTTTTCATTTATAAACTTTGTTACTATACTACTC
Organism: Geotrichum macrosporum; assembly: GCA_030463045.1. Taxonomy (NCBI): domain Eukaryota; kingdom Fungi; phylum Ascomycota; class Dipodascomycetes; order Dipodascales; family Dipodascaceae; genus Geotrichum; species Geotrichum macrosporum. The sequence continues at coordinate 7,145 of JAKVQY010000312.1, forward strand.
CGTTTGAAAGGGAAGGCAACCTCGCTATACTAAATGCATCCTTCACCTTTCCTCCCAAACCTGCATATTCTGACAGACTAAAACGTGTGATTAATGTCACTTTAAGTGAAGACCCTAGACTCCGGCCCAATATTTTTCAATGCCTTAAGGAACTTTACAGCATGCGCGGAATGGATGTTCCCATCAAAGATATTTATACTGCTCCTACTTCCACTGTCTGGGTCAACAGCTCTACCCCTCATGACAAGCAGCGCCCATCCTTACCCCTTAATGATGCAACTGCTGAATCTTCTCCCAGTGGAACACCACCTCTTGTCGCCAAGCGTGGTGTAGTTTCTGCTCCTCCGTCTGTAAATAAAAATGCAGAGCCCATTCCCGATATCAAGCCCATGTATCGAGGTAGGCCTCAAGCACGGAATGTAGCTTCGCCCCCCGTTCCTCCCAGGAAATTCAATACGCACGGCGATCCTTTTACTGTAACGGAGGGCAAAAAGTTGACTAGTGATGATAATCCTGATGATGTGGAATCGAAATACCCTACGATTGAGCAATTGACAGAGTCGTTGGAGCAGCAGTCTTTCAACTTTTCAAACTCTCTTCCAAATCCATCGCTTTCTTTTGGCGCCCTTTCAACTAACTCAGTTGCAACCACTCCAGCCTCTATGCCCGATAGCGTGTCTCAGACACCTCGACATATGGAGGAGAAGAACATTGGATCTTCAATTTCTTCATGGGAACCATCCAAACAAGTTCGTAATGTTACAACTAGTGATCCCTGGGTTCCAACCTCAAGACCGTTAATGAAGGATCACAGTACGATGACTTCTCCAGTACAAAGTCGTTCAACTACTCCTGCAAATCGAAAGGAACACAATTTAGCATATGATTCCTCTTCAGACGATGAAAATGTTCCTCCTTCAAGAACAATTGCCTCACGCCCTCCTGTTCCGATTGCTCGGAAATCAGAGGATGCTATACGAGTTCCTGAAATTCAATTGCCTTCATCTGGGGCTAAGGAATCTCATGGAACAGCTAGCAGTTCTCCTTACGTACAGGCCTTTGAACCCGATAAGACTTTACCTCCACACCCAAAGCGGAAAAATCTTACTGAATCCACAGATCCCACCTTGATTGAGCCTGTTACATCCAGTGATAAAGATCGTCTCAAAGCTATGCTGACTGGGCTATCTGAGAAGAGCACTACAGTAGTATTGGAAGAGGAAGGCACAGACAATGGGTTCTTGGATCCATTAGGCCAAGATAATACCGGACGCTCCTGGCGTTCACATCACAGTCGAAGTCCTAGCAACCGCTTTAGTGAGGAAAAAAGCCGTAGCAAAACCCGGTCAAGGTCAAGATCACGCCATAAAAAATCTTCCAGCATGTCACTGAAAAACATCACGAGCAGTGCATTCAAGATGTTCGAAGGCCCTAGAAGTAGTCAGCACGAAACATCAGGTGAGTATTCTGGCCGCGGAAGTTATATTGGTGATAGTTCCGACGCTGAGCGAGACCAGCGTGATCCAGAGTCTATTGTTCGTTCTTACTCTTTTATGGAGTCTGAGGACCCTTCCCAATTTCAAAGGCCTCAGCCAAGGAGACATAATATCCAGGAGCTCCAGTCGAGTTCATCTCCTGGTAGCGGCTCGTCTATCTCGATAAAGAACAGAATTAAAGCATTTACTGAGCGTGATTCATCTCCACCACCACCTCGTGTTGCCACGGGATATGGAATTTACACGGATAGCGCCCAGAACTCACAAAATGATTCCAGGGCATTTGAGAAGTCAGGACGAGCCCCTCCAAAACCGCCAAGTAAGCCTAAACATCTTCAATCTCCAAGAAGGCACGCTAGCGATAGTGACGAATAAAAGCATAATAAATAGTAAGGGAGATATTTTTTTCTCAGATCAAGGAGAATTGGTCTCACATCTGCCCAAGACTGTCCAAGAGTTAGTTTAGTGAGAGGAAATTCTTAAAAAGTTTACTAGTTATACAAACAATGTGGATACCCTTTTTTCTAGGACTCATTGAAATTGAAATTGATTATGCTACAAAACATGATTGAGGACATTTGGAAAGCCAGCTCTCAGTAATGTTGGAGGCCGCATGTAAGATAGTGAACTTGCTGCATAGTAAATATTATTAGAGATCCCAATATTAAAATATTTTTCAATCACCATTTTGTGGGCCGGTAGCTACTTCATCTTGTTTTAAACCACTTGGTTAACCTTTGACCTCTACTTACATGAATTAAACGCGAGCAACAAAGTGTTAATCAGAGTTAAGGCAACTACTTACGAGAACTTCAATCAATGATAAGTTTTAACTAAGTATATAAAATATGTTTCTTTTATTTAAAGGCTGTTTGTGCACTTAGCTGTTCTGCACTCGCTAGTTAAGTTTAATTGTATTTTTGATGCCCCCAATGAACTGATAGATTTGCCTCTTGTATTATTAAATCTAGCTTATATATTTGTTTTCAATGTCATTAATGACTTAGTGATAACTAACAATATCCTCAATTATTTTTTCTTCGGTATTTAATTCATCACTTTCATCCATCAATTCAGAGTAAACAGGCTTTTCAATATTCAAGTAGGGACTAATCTAGCCAGGCATACTGAAACTTTTTCAATAACCATGTGCGTTTGATATTTTATTTTAGTTTGCAGAGCACAGATCAGGTGAATAGATAGATCCACTTTTACAGTCCAGACTATGTAGGAAAACGCGGTTTTCTTGATGGCTGTATAAATCAAGTCATCGGGCGAAACGAACTGTAAGACAAAAAAATTGCTCATGGAGCCGAAAACCCATTATATATAATAATCATCTTTTTTTTAAACATAGACGGAAACTTGTTTTTTATTAACTTGATTTTTTATTGTTACTCTTTTTTTAAGCATATTTCAACGATAGGATAGATATCCGATAGGAGGCCTGGGATAAGCTTTGAGTTTTTGCGATGAACAGAAATATGGGCACTAGAAATGGAAAAGAAAGAAATAATAGCCAGATTGGGATTGCAGTTAGGTCTTGGCTGTGTTGTAGTGCTGATTCCGTTGATTTTCTTCGTGGAAGCAAAATCTTGTTCTCTCATTTATCTTCAGGTCTCTTGGAAACTGCATGAGAAAAAAGTTTTCCACAGCTGAAAATACTCAATCATCGTAAAAAAATGATTTGGACGTTTAAATCAAATATTAAGCAAGCGTGTTTTGTTTGTGCTTCTGATGAGTTCATAAACTTTTAGCGGGTCGGAGGGAATTTGTCAGAGGGAATTATTTGTACTCCCATATGTAAATTTTAAAAGTCACATTGCCGCCGTTACTTGAAGAAGCTCAAAAATAGCTTTTGTCGTATTCAATGTCTTGCCAGAAAGTTCTTCAAGCAATTCAGTTCCTTTAAAGTAATACGTGACTCGTTGAATGAGATACTTTCCAAGGTGTGACAAGTTGTAGATAAAGACCAGGTTGTATGCCAAATAGAATATTAGGCCAAAAAACAAAACATCTTAAAAAATAGTTAGGAATCAATTCAAATTTTACCAAAAGAATTAATGATTTTGTAGTGCTACTCACTGGTTATCACGGCTTCAGTTCTTGTCATCACTTCCAGCGGAAAGATTTCACAGTAGTAAATAGACCACGCTTTTTTCAATGAGGTTTTGAGAGTCATTGCGATCTGCCAAGTTTAAAGTGAGAAAATTGAGAAAAAGTTTGAAAAGAAGTAATTGAAAAAATTCAAACGGAATTTGCTTTACTTATATAACTTTATCAAATTGTATATACTTGATGATTCAAATTTGACAAGAACATTATATACCTTGTAAAATATAATGTTTTAGCAATCATTTCACTTCTACATTAACGCCAGATAAATATTAGTATAACGAGGGAAATTAGATTAAACGAAACAAAGGACAAAGTGCCGAATTGATGATTTAGAAAATCTAAAGTTAATATAGCATGAAAACGTTCATACGGAAACGGATAGAACTGTCACCCATTTCCATCAAAGTTTACAAGCTTTCATACTCTAATTTATTAATCCTGTGATTCTTCATTGAAATTCAAATAATTAAAACCCTGAATTATGGGAATGCAAGACTTTTAGACGGGATCCAGGCCTGCTAGTCGGGAATTTTTAGACTTATCAAGTTTTCTTGAAGCCCAGTGTAATTGCTGGTCAATAAAATACGAGCGACAAGGCTCAAATTACTTTTGTAAAAAAACAGTGCCAGGTAAGAAAATTGATTTCCAATACTCTATGTCCCTGAAGTTCATCTAATTTCATTTTCTTTATCATTGAATTGAATCTCTTTACAATCTTACGTATACTAATCCATACTTAGCAAAGCTGTTTTGTTTTTCTTTTTTTCCTTGTTGGTAGTTGCTACAAGTTCACGTGATCAATACTGGGATATTGAATTGCTATATCCGATTTAGTTCAATGCATGGGACAGATAGACTGAATAATAATGGTGAGCAAAACAGAATCGTACTAAAAGCACATAATTCTGGAAAACTACCTGATATTATTACCTCCCTTTGATAATAAAGCGCTACACTAAAAAGTAAACAAATGGGTGTGGCAGTCGAATTTAAGCGCACGAGAGTAGGACTACTAACAGCTTTGGATATTCGCATTCATAGAGTCAGCGTAGTTACAAAGTAATTTACGGAGAGGTTAAAGCTGTGGCACTTACCCGAAAAGCTACAATAGTTCTTTTCAATTGGCGGCTTTCATCAAGAACTATTTCTCAATATAGCTTGAGAGTACTGGTTTTTTCTTGTCAATTGGAAAAATATCACCTATCATCGATATATTATAACACGAAATTGTTTTCAATGCTCTAATTGCTATTTCACTGCGTTCCTCTGTGCGAATGGAAAAAAGCGTAAAAAGACATGATTGAGTGATGAATTGTTCAAATGATAATATAATCAGATGGAGAAAAACTATGCTCTCGAAGGTTAAGTTGCTACTGTGACTTAAAAATTGTAATGATAGTTTTTCGAATTCAATGTATAGCAAATATGATCTGAAATTGATGCATATTAAATTTGAGAAACACCTATTATAGATATGTAAAAAGATGATCGTGTGATAAGGTTCAAAATTTGATAATAAGGTAGAGAATAACCCTTCTCTTAAAGACTGAGTCGCTAATGTGACTTGTAGACTATATTCGATGTGCATAAAACTTGGGAAACTATTATAATTGCTCTTGACCTACAAAGAGGGAAACTTGAAAATTATTATTAACTTTCTTCAAGGCCTTTACAGTTTTGTACTAAGAATAGTCTGTCATCGAGAATTGCTGCCAATGGGCTTTCCAAAATTAACTAGGAGGTAATTATGCCGTCTTATTTATCAGAAAAGTTCTTCATGCCAACAAGGTATAATGAGAAAAAAAAGGCGAAAACTGATGAATGAAGCTCCTGCAATACCAGAAACGGTAACTGGGGGTATCTTAACGGTCTTTTAGTTGAAGTAAGAGGACTGGCAAGTACGTAGGTTAACAATTGGTACGAATCGTCCACTCAATTCCAACCGCAATAAGGTATCAATTTGACAAAACTATTTTCACGCCAACATCAGCAAAAAACAAGAATGCAATGGCAATAACCCTGATCTATAAACAAACGCGGGAAAAACCTTTTTGGTACTGTCGAGAAAAATTCTAATACTGCTAAAAGGATCTTTTGGACAAGCTATTACATTGGAAACTTTTGAGCCTGAATTCTATTTTCCAAAAACTTGCCCTAAAACTCCGTGTTAGACGCCACCCTTTTGTAAGCTTTATTTTTTTTTTCTGTATATTCAAAAATTACTTGTGGAGACTCTCGTCAGAGCACTCAACAATATAAAGATCTAAGCTATATATGTTGCAATGGGACAGAAGGGCGTAGACCAAACCAACTCACCTACAATATGAACTTAACAAAGCTTTGCCTTTAATAAAAATAGAATTGATGGATGCCGCACTGATATTCAGCGATTTTTTGAATCTATTAGAATTTCTTTTGTGTGTTTTATACACTTGAGCTTAGCATTCGAAGATAACAGTAGGCCCTGACTCCTCTGCTTATGAAGCTTGTAAAATTCAATAAAACAGTGACCCAATCCAACTTCTTTTTGATCTCATGTCAAAGACTATGCAGATTTTTATGTGTCTAAAGCCTGAATACGAAACAAGAACAGCCGAAAGGTTTCTAAGATTTATCAAGTACTTGAAATTTTAAATATGTCACGTGTAGAGAATGACTGAGAAGTTAACCCTTTTCCGCATATATTTATGTAAGCAAGCGATGAGAAGTAAAAAAAAATTCCCCATTTACTAGTGTTCACCCAACTCGGATTTTTCTTTTCCTTCACGGTTGAAATTCCAGTTTATTAAAATAAACCATTCGAGTTATGGCTGAAGGTATGGGCGTATTGATTATTTTATTGTAACACTTTTGAGTTAATCAATTTCTAACTAATTTCATAGCACAACCTGGATTGCGGAGATCGTCACGGTCTACGCGTGGCCAGCATAGTAGATTTTCACGCGACGATGAGATAAGTCTCACGTATCCCACGAAAGAAGTACCTCAGAAACCTAGCAAACAGGAAGATAGTAAGCAGGAAGATGGTGAAACTTATGGGGGTGAAGTTAAATGTGTTTGCAATAAAGTCTATGAGAACGATGAACAGATGATGGCTCAATGCGAGAAATGTGATCTGTGGCAACACGTCAAATGTTTATTTGGTGAGGAGGACGAGTCGCTATTGCCTGAAAAGTACTATTGTCATATTTGTGCACCTGAACAGTACCCTTCTTTTTCCCTTTCTCTTAACCCTCCTTCTATTCCTGCTGTTGCTGTCACTGAAAATACCCTTCAAGTCTTGCCGGAAACGGAGACTGCTTGCGAGAATGATACCGAATCAAATAGCAATAATAGCAATCCTGAGAACAGTCCTGTAAAAGTAGACGAAGCCAATTCCCCACCCAGCAAGAAGCGGAAAGTAAATCCAGTAAGTGCTATATTTTTAACTTTTCATATTTTATTTTCAAATCATGTTATGCCAGTTGGTTATTCCGCTAACACCACATTATTTTCTAGGCCAATACAGCTCCACCGTTAGTTGTGAAAATCTCAGACATCACTGATTACGTTCGCAAAAGTGTGGCAAACGCGTTTTTCGTAATTTTCAATCAGAATATTGTCCCTGTAGCCGTGGCAAACAAAAACCTGGAAATTTCGCCGCCAGGTACACCTGAAGGATTTGCGGAAAGACTAAGTGTGAAGCTAGAGCAAGCTCTGTATGAAAAGTTTGCTTTAAATAAAGACCAAGTTAATAGAATTAAAAAAGGTGGTGCCAAGACAGTTGACGTTGGTCCAAAGTATCGAACCAAATTTCGGTCATTGTCAGTCATTCTCAAAGATTCCAAAAACCCGGATCTGCATAAGCGCATTGTCACCGGTGAATTAAGTCCGGATGATTTTGTGACACTCTCTCGTGATGAGCTTATGAACCCTGCGTTGCGACAAATGGCGGAAGCTGTTCGCGCTGAGAGTATCCGCAATTCTATCTTAAAAGTTGATGATGGTCCGAGGATACGAAGAACCCATAAAGGCGAGGAATACATTGATGATGCTTTTGAAGATCAGCCACAGGAGGAATGGAAATCAGAGGGTCAAAATAAAGAACTAGATAACATTACTGAGGCGGCTAGTGATAACCAAGAGTCTGGAGATGCGGATGACTATTCAGGGTCAAAAAAACATAAGAGTCCATCGATAATGGCACCGCAGGAGCATATTTTTAATGCAAATGAAAATGCAAATGAAAGCAGCAATTTGGACTATAAGGGTTATGAGGAACAAAATGGATTTCAAGAACAAAATGGTTTCGATATTGAAGATGACGACGACTTAAACGCAATCCTGGGCAATCAGTCAAAGTCCTCAAATAATTCTGCAAAAAACAAGAGAGAAGAAAACAATCAAGACGATGACGATGAGTACGATCCTTTTGTAGCGGCTACTCCGATAGAAGAGCCAGCAACAATTGCACCATTAGATAATAATGTTGTTGCGTTCACTGGTCAAGTTATCATGGCCCAAGTTTCAGAATTTCCGGGCACAGCTATTCATTTAAGTGGTCCTCGCGGATTTGATCCTTACAATTCATGGGGTCGTGTTATTAACGCTATGGCTCCAATAACTATTGAAGGCAGATTAAATCGCAGTGTTGGAGCCAAGTATTTAGAGACTATTGGTCAGTCTAAGGACATTGTCTCATTTGTATTACGATCTGATGAATCAGATGGAGGTGCTAAGCGTCAATTTAACAAGCTGTATGATTATTTTAGCCAAAAAGATAAGTTCGGCGTTATTGTGCGGACTAAGCCTAGTCGTAGCAGTGGTTCGCAAATTATGGTTAAAGATGCTTACTTATTAACCTTGAACGAAGGAGATGCTATTCCGGACTACTTGTGGCTGACTTCGCAAGAAAGTCAGCAACGATTAGAGGCGTATCTACGGACGGACAAAAGAGTTGTTATTGGCTTATTTGTCTTGACCAACAGGGTTGCCGACATGATGGGAGGTAGCAGTATCGGTTCCTTTTCTAACAATTCTCAAAATAGTCAAAGGTCGTCCGTAGCTGTTCCTCATTCAATCCCCTCGAGAACTACAGTTCCTGTATCTTTAAGAGTAAATAATCTTACTACTGTTAACACGCCTTCTGGTATTACGGCTACTACCAGTGCGACAGACCCACAGGTACTTTTATCACTTTTGGCTCAAATGAATGGTGGTCACGCCGTCCACCAGGTATACCCCCAGAGTCAACACCCACAATCACAACCGCAATATTATACCGAAAACGACGATGATTACGAACCGTTCTAATATGTCAAAAAAATTTTTAAATTTTTTATTTTGTGTTAGCCCAAATAAGAGAAAGGGGAGAATATTTATTATCCTTTTTTTGGTATACTTTTGAAAGAATGAAAACGAATTTTATTTTCTTCTTTAATATTATGTTTGATTTTATATAATTAACTCTTTAGTTTTTTTATTATTTTAATTTAGTAACATTCTTAAAGAAAAAAAAAGAAAAAAGTTGGTTTATTACTGTTTAAATGATTGTAGTACTTTAAAATCGGTATGGCGGCTCAAAATAATAATAATACTTTCTCAATTATAATAGCAAATATAGTCTGAAAGTCATAGTAGCGACTCAATAATAACAGGCTCTCAAATTTAATATATAATTGTAGCATCATGACTTACAGACTATATTTGGAATAATTCAAAGTTAAGAAAGTAATCCCGCGGCGAGATGTGATGCCGAACCCATTATACAGTTACTCTTTCCAAACAGATCTTTCCAAGAACCTACTCCTGATGAATTGGAGCAAGCTGATCCAGTTGAACTGATGGATCCAAGGCAAGTGTCTCGCCACATTAGCCAACAACATCATTTACAACTCAACGAAAAGCTCAACATAAAGCAGAAACCGGAAGAGCGTCGGGTAGGGGAAGAGGTTTAAGATTAGTGGTGATCGCGGTGG
>JAKVQY010000313.1:5554-16733 GCA_030463045.1 Geotrichum macrosporum
CCCCTTGCTCTCGCGCTTCTCCATTTTCTTGTGTCGTCTGCTCTGTGTATGATTTGTGTGTGTTTACGTCGTGTAGGTTTTTGTTTGCTACCTTTTTTTTTTTCCTTGTTTTGTATTTTTTCTTTTTTTTTTTTTTTTTTTTTTTTTTTTCTTCTATTTCCATCTTTTCTCTTCTTCTTCTTCTTCTTCTTCTTTTTCTTCTTCTTCTTCTTCTTCTTACCAAACTCTGTTGATATTTCTTTCAGACTTTGCTTCATACATATTCTTCATTCTCAATGACTCAGTAAGTTGTTTGCTGTCGTGTTGTGTCCCTGTCACAGCCTAACATTGATTGAATTAGATCTGTTTTACTTCTAGGATCCGGCTTTGTTGCCAAGCCCACTGTTGACATCCTCGCTGCCACTAAGGGAATTGAGGTCACTGTTGCTTGCCGTACTCTCTCCAAGGCTAAGGCGCTGGCAGGTGAAGTTGCCAAGGCCATCTCTCTCGACGTCGAAGACGATAAGGCTCTGGACGAAGCTGTTTCTAAAGTTGACTTAGTCATTTCTCTGATTCCCTATACATACCACGCTACTGTCATTAAGTCGGCTATTCGCCAGAAGAAGCATGTTGTCACTACCTCCTATGTTTCTCCTGCAATGCTCGAGCTGGAAGAGGAAGTAAAGAAGGCTGGCATTGTTGTTTTCAACGAGATCGGTCTTGACCCTGGTGTAGACCATTTATACGCTGTCAAGACCATTGACGAAGTTCACAAGGCCGGCGGAAAGATCAAGTCTTTCCTTTCTTACTGCGGTGGTCTCCCCGCTCCAGAAAACTCTGACAACCCATTGGGTTACAAGTTTTCTTGGTCTTCTCGTGGTGTTCTTCTTGCTCTCCGCAACTCTGCTAGATACTGGAAGGATGGTAAGATTGAGGACGTTTCTTCCGAAGATCTTATGAGCACTGCCAAGCCATACTTCATCTACCCTGGATACGCTCTGGTTGCCTATCCTAACCGTGACTCTACCTTCTACAAGGAGCGATATGGTATTCCTGAAGCTGAGACTGTCATCCGTGGCACTCTTCGTTTCCAAGGTTTCCCCGAGTTTGTCAAGGTTCTGGTTGACATTGGTTTCCTGAGTGACGATGCTGTTGAATACCTTTCTGTTGAGGCTAACAAGGATAAACCTCTTGCTTGGAAGGACGCTCTTGCCAAGCTATTGAACTCCAGCTCTAACAAAGAGTCTGATCTTGTCTGGGCTATTTCTTCCAAGGCCACTTTCAAGGACACAGCTGACAAGGAGCGTATCATTTCTGGCTTCAAGTGGCTGGGACTTTTCTCAGAGAACCCCATTACTGCCCGTGGAAATCCCTTGGACACTCTCTGCGCTACTCTTGAAGAGAAGATGCAGTTCGGTGAGAACGAGCGCGATTTGGTCGTTCTTCAACACAAGTTTGGAATTGAGTGGGCCGACAAGACCACTGAAACTCGTACTTCTACTCTTGTTGAGTACGGTGTTCCTGGTGGCTACTCTGCCATGGCTAAGTTGGTTGGTGTCCCCTGTGCTGTTGCTGTTAAGCAGGTTCTTAACGGAACCATCTCCAGATCTGGTATTCATGCTCCTGTCACTACCGAATTTGCTTACACTCTAATGGACGAGCTCAGAGACTCTTACGGAATCGAGCTTATCGAGAAGACTCTGTAAATATTTTAAAAGCGTGTTTATAAATTAAATAAATATGTAGTTATGAATCGTCATTTCCATTGTCATCATCATTTTCATCGTCGGAAGAAGAATCAAGCTCACTGGCCAGTGCGCTTTCCCGCGGTTCCAACTTGCCCTGGTCCTCCAACACAATTCTGCTTGGCATTCGTGGAAGTGCGATATCGCAAACCCGTTCTTGAGTAAGCAAACCGTCGATAAACTCATCCATGTACGTCAGTGAAAGCCCACTCTGCCTCCTCATCCTCAGCTTTCTGTAGTCGGTCAAATACGGCTCCAGTGTCAAAAATACATCTTGAGGCTTGAAAAATAATCGAATATAAAATGCTGCCATGGCTCGGAGGTATTTAAAGTCATCTTGAACTAGGTACTCGCGAACAATCTCTGGCGGTGGTTGGATCTGGATAAGTTTAAACACGAGACACAAAAACGGAGTCACTTTTTGATTCGCGTACTGCCCACCCAAGAACTTCAGCGAGACTGCCTTATCACAAATTGTAGCTGCGTTCAATCCAAAGCACTGTTCCTTCCAGTAAAACGATTCGTATATTCTTTCGCGAATGATTTTTTCAATGAGCTCGGCGGGATTTATATGGTGGATCGTGGTAGCACCATGCACTATTCCCCGATCTACAATATACGAATCGGAAGCAGCAGCCGGTGCCCTTGATTGCCGAGCACTTGAAGTGGCTGTAGACATTGTAGGTGAATGGCAGTCTCGTTGACTTGAATGAGATTATGTCTATGTTTGTTCATTCTCAGGCGAAATATTTTGTGTCAGAAAAAGAAATAGTCACGTGAATATCTATTTTGCCTCCAGCAGAGTTTCCTCTCCTTAGCCCTTTTGTTAAAATACATTGTTTCACTTGACTTTCATTCCACCAAACAATACAGTCAGTCTTTTAGCATCCCATCTGATCCTTTTGATCTAGTAGTTTTTCTCCTTTTTTTTCTACTACCAGGTCTTTTCAAAAATGAACTTTAGACAACAGTACCAGCAGCAACCGCCGCAGAATCACCAGTATCAGCAGCACCCTTCACAACACACCCAATATCAACAACAGCAATACCCACAGCCTACACAGCATCAGCAGTTTCAGCAGCAACAGCAATATCAGCCGGGAAGGCAGCAGCAGTCACTTCGCCCAAACCAGTCTGGACCTGCAACTAGCTATAATAATCAGCCCCAAAACTATGGACAAGATTACATGCCAGTGCGCTCACAGTCGGTAGCTGCGGGTCCATCGCAGCTTCAACAGCAACAATATTTACAGCAGCAACAACAGCAGTCACAACAGCCGTTACAACCACAGCAGTCTGTTAAAGGCGGTCTCTGGTCCCGTCTCAGGTCGCAACTTACTGTTTCTTCTGGTGATCACGATGGTGAAACTGAGGACGAAACCGTACTGGCAACAGCCCTTGTAAAATTCTACGCTGAAAACAAGGGTGGTATTCCAAGCTGGCTGGCAACAGCTAAAGCAGCAAGAGCATATTCGGGCAACAGTAATGGTAACAACTCTCCAACCACTGTTACGCATGGTGTCATCCGACCTAGTGGTAATAGCTCTCTTCAAGAAATATACAAGCGGTCCAATACCACATCTTCAGCGCAGTACCAAGCGCCAAACTACAATTCTAATTCAGGCGGTATTCCCATGGCTACTGCTGTATCAAATCCAGGCCACGAGAATGGTGGTGGCAGTTGGCGAACGGGCGGTGGGGCCGGAGCAGGCTACCAACAGGCTCCTGATAAGAACGACAGGTTTCGTACCAAATTAAGATCAGCTGGTCGTCCTACTATTGACTCATCGGGCAGTAACTACAACAATAGTGCACCACCTCCCCCTACGAAATCAACAACTGCTAGCTGGAAGTCCAAAGCTACATGGTGAGAAACTTAACTATAAAAGCCTCTAATCGAAACACAAGGCTTTGGTTTAATAGTTGGTTTGCAGTAACAATGGAAAACTGCGCCTTAGACTCCCATTTACAATCTAATTTTTTTAGACGCTTAATATCATCATGCCTGGCTCTAATTTTTTTTATTTTTTTTTATTTTTTTTAATATTATTTAGAAAGCCTGCGTATCTCCCCGATAATATAAATTTCATTTGTGTTTGTAAATTGCTACCAGAATTATCTTGAAGACTGTAAGGAATCAAGCCGCTACTAAATATGAACATTGTTCCAATAACCATTCCCCTCTCCCCTCAGTTGCCTGCTCATGTCATGCTTAAGCGTGGAATTGGAATTCTGCAAATTAGATAATATTTACCTACCTAATGAATATTCTTTTAAGGTGGTATATGTCAGGGATGCAAGTACATGTGCCACCCATCTAGCTATGCTGCTGAATAATTTTCATTCCACCAGAGGACAAGCCCAGTCCAGCCGGAACGTGATAAGTAGTAGAACCACCCATGCTTAGTATTCCCCCCTCATAGGTGTTTCCGCTAAAATAAAAGCCGAGCATGACAACCAAGTAACTTAAAACCAAAATAGACCCCTTGAAATAGTTACTCTTGCCTTCTGCATAAATGTAGGAAAATACAAATACGCAAAAAATGACCATAAATAGGTCCCAGCGTGGGAAAATTAGTGTGAACATGAAGTCATCGACGTGGGTGTCTAAAGGGTTAAGCCAGATTGAGTAAAATACAAGAGCCGGGATTTGGAGTAAACAGACTTGTAATGCATACGCTGAACCAATTTCCATAGAGAGTGATACATTGCCACTCATTGCAAAAGAAATAGCATTCAAGAACTCCGTAGTATTAGGAACTAGCGCAAATACAGTTACTCCTAGAAACTTAGCGCTAATGTTTGTTCCCTCCAAAACAACGTCGACATTATCAACCAGAATCTCGGCAATTACTGCGTAAAGAATAGTAGCTCCCAAAAGAATAACTGCACTTTTGGTCCGGCTCCAGTTGGGAGCATCATATCCACTAGTATGGTCAGCACCACCCACAACGGCTGTAGTCGGCTGCTCAATATGTTCAGTAGCCAAAGAGGTGTTAACCGGAACAGGGTCAACAACAACTAAGCTGGGCTGTATCTTGGAGGACGATCGCTTCTGGTTACTTTTGTTGTGAGAAGACTCTGGAAGAGTGAGGGGTTCAGTATAATGAACAGGCAGTGGGGTTGAGACAATATGTACCGGAATATGCTGTAGACCTTGCAAACCTGACATTTCAGAAGCAGTTGGCGTTTGCCAGATAAGAGCAGCATGAGTGCGGAGCGTAAACCAAAGTCCAATCACATAAGATACAAACAAAAGTGTAGCACATATAATACTAAAAGGCTTGATGATTTCATTGTACAAAGGTCCAATGGATAAAGGAACTTGATAAAAAAAACATCGATTGCATCCGTCCTTGATTTCACCGTTTCCAGGTCCACAAGGAACACATTGGAGTTCATAAGTACCATAGATTTGGTTAAAGATTGTTGGTGCAAAAGCACCAATGACTGCAAACAAAAGCATGGTCGAGCTCACACCAGCAGATTTTGGATTGTATCGTTGCGTTTTACGTTTTATTGCTCCAGCACACATTGAGAGACCAGGAAGTAGTAAAACACCAGCAAAAATGCTACCAACGATACTCCCTTCAACCAAATCCCCCTTCCCTTGGTTCAGGGCAACACAATAAAGAAACACCTCAACAATGGTAGAGAAGAATGCATTAATTGTGGCACCCATTCCCATGGAGGTTTGTGCAGAAATTGAAGCCACTGCCTGTCCAATAAAATAAGCAAGAGGAATCACAGCAGCTAGGGCCAGAAAGAATATAAAGTACTGCTCAGTAAAAAAGTACTCTAGTTCAAGGATCTCTGCTAAGACATAGTAGTCAAAAATAACGAACAGAACGGGGAACATTAAATTAATAAAGAAAATGTTAGTACCGTCAACGGTATACTTATAGTAGCGGAGTCCCATTGCCCTGTAAGTACACAGTAAAATAGAAGATGTGTACTCAGAGGTAGAAAGATTTTTCAGAGCATTTGCAGGCCTAAAAGACAGAGCAAGAGGATGGCGCCTCATATGGCTGGCGATTGTAGTGGTAACCTTAGCCATGGGAATGGAAAACACACCTAGCCAGCAAATAATGGAGACCACATACAATAGTGGCATTATAAGAGCATAATACCAAAAATAAAATATGACGCGACCGATATTCCATTGGCCTCGACCAAAAAGCCTGCGTTTTCGTCTGAAATCAGGTCCATTCCCTGTAAGCATCGAGCTATTAGAATGGGATCCTGGTCTTCGACGACTCGTTACTTCTTCATTAATTTCATGGGCACCATCTTGATTAGAAGTATTAAGCTGAGCATCAGGGGTTGCAGAAGCGCCTGCGGTGGATTGAGTAGGGCCAAAGAAGAGCCTGCCACGCTCAACGTCTGCAGTCTGCCAGCGCTGATATTCAGCCACTGTTCGACCCTCCCCCTCATCTTCCCAAATATAGTTTTCATCCTGCCAAAGCTGCACGCATTTGCCGAAAGGAAACAAGAGATACCGACCCAAGCTCAAGAATGTGCGACCGTAAAGAGCTGCGCTACTACTCCAAACTACTAATAAACATGAAATTCCAGCAATGATACAAACCAGAAAGAGCAAAAGGCCAAACGTCAATGACCAGAGTCCATTTCCAACCCAGACCGGCCAAGAAATATCTTTTCCGGGACGGCAATGGATGTCTCCGTCTGCATCTCTTTGAACGGATCGATCTTTTTTGTACAGAGCAGGTTTCCAAATCCTGATACCAAAGGGATGTGTAATATTGATAGCATCTTGCCGCTCTCGAAGCGTGAAAGTTTCAGCACTAGTGACACTGTTGGCATCATTCCCATCATCAACATCATCATCATTTTCATCGCTATTTTCATCTTGAGAATCCAATTCTTCTAACAACTTGTCTTGAAGTTCGCTCATATTTCGGGTATCATGAGTTTCCTCCCGATCTGCAATTTGGTGAATGATGCTAGCCACGGAAGAGTGTGAATGTAAATGGGGGCTACTCATGGACTGAAGCTTTCCCTTGCCAGGAAGAGGATCGGAATGTGTCGCGGTTGTAGCACTAAAATTACCATGAGAAGCACATTGCGCGTCGTCTACTTCTGCAATGGCTCTAGTGGGCATATGAGACGCACGTCGTAAGGCTTGAAGATCTCTGGCTGACGATGGCCGAAGCAATTTCGCATCTTTGGCCCGCCGCCGACCTTCCTTAAGGCCTACTGAGTAGCCTTCGAAGTAGTCACGGCCATAGTCGGCCTCTAGTTCAGCCGTATCGTCATCAGTGCTATACTTGAAGCGACGTGTGTTTTTTCGGTCAACCGGGCCGGTGGCAGATTTACGAGGCCGTAATGAATGCTCTAGTGCTCCAGTCGAAGCAGCAGTTTCTCGATCTGATTTGTATGAAGAGCTTGATAGTATTCTTGTGAGAGGCGGCACGGTACAGCCACTTGTCTGTCGCGATGAGGATGCATGCTGCTGTAGATGAGGCTTTATGCTAGAACCCGCAGGTGGCTGAGAATGATGAGGGCTAAGCTGATTTCCGGATAATGACTCTGTAGAAGGATGTGCAGAGACTCTCTCAATACCTGAAGTTGTGGGTGATACAGGTCGTTCAGGTTTTGACATTGTTGGCTTAAAAGAGTAAGTTGAGGAAAGGTAAGAGAATTGATGTACGCCTTAGATGCAGCCACGACAGAAAAAAGGACTGGTTGGAATCTGACGCGTAAAAAGTATATGGCAAAATCTAAGTAAAAACCTTCTAGGTAATCTATTAGTGAGAGTTATGTTAGATGCTCAAGTTGCAGTTGAGTGAATTCTACCGATGGCTACGCGAAGAAGTATCTTCAGACTTTGCACAGAACCAGGTAAATGAATGCCAACCTAAAGGAGCCAGAACAAGATCACTTACAGTATAGAGTGTGACCTCTGGATAAAGAACGCCCTAAATTAATACTATGTGAAATAGTAGATAGTTGACAAGGCTTCTGGAGGGAAAGAAAAGTCAAGAGTACAGGTTTGAGAAATGGGAACTAAAGTGTAGTCTTTCCAGTCCCATCCAAGTCTATAAAAATATGACGCCAACAATATTCACACACATGCCAAATATCTAAAACTAGTTTTAAAGCAAGACTTCAATCAATTGCACTCAGGCGTCAGCGTCAGATCAAAAAATGATGGCAACTACCAGTTGTGACTCAAATTTACATACGGCCTCTCTGTTTTAATTAAAGAAAGTGTGGTGTCTGTTATAGAGTTGCGATGTCAACTGTTTCATTCATG
Source organism: Geotrichum macrosporum (assembly GCA_030463045.1). NCBI lineage: Eukaryota > Fungi > Ascomycota > Dipodascomycetes > Dipodascales > Dipodascaceae > Geotrichum > Geotrichum macrosporum. The sequence goes on from JAKVQY010000313.1 coordinate 13,556, forward strand.
GCGGAGTATAAGCGGGTTTATATATTAGGTACATACGTGAGGACTTCCCCTAGTAGCCGACGCTAATGAGATAGTCAGCTAGCTTCTCAACAGCGGTGGCAGCAGCACCGGGTTGCACAGAGGGTCCATAGTGTGCAATAAGCAAAGCCTGTTTAGTGCGGACTGCCACAATGCCCTCCTCGCCATGCTTGCCGTAGATACTTCGGTCATCAGCTTTGAGCAAGAAGTACTTTTGTTGCTGGATGTGAAGTCCAGAAGCCTGGAGAGGAGCGGGATCATCAAATCCCTTGGCGAGCTCTGCGACTTCGTTAGCAGCAATGTTAAAGCCAGTGGATTGAGCCCAAACACTGTCTCCAGCGCGGGAGTATAGAGCAGCCTTGTCAAGACCGCTAGAAACCAATGTATCAACGTAAGCTGTGGTGATAAAGACCTATCTGTGCCGTCAGGCTAGCCTAGTGGCAAATTTGGCCACCAGGAAACCCAGCGACGAATGATAGTCGTCATGTTAGCAAATCAGTCAACTTTAAAAAAGGAGAATCAGGGTCAAGGGATGCGCAACTGCCAGGGAAGCGACATTATCCAAACTCAACCGCCCCTCTAGAGCTCAATGGAGATAAAACGGCAGCTAGTCAGATACAGGGAGACGCTGGAGGTGAATTAAAGATCAGAGTGACTTGCTGGTAGAAGGCAAATGATTCTGATCGCACTCAAGCAGTCTCCTCATACAATCAATAAAAAAACAGCACTAGCCGATCAAATGAAGACTTACAGTTCCACGACATTATAACTAAATTGTTGAGATATGAGAGTTCTGATTGTAATTCAAAATTAGTTCAAAGCTGATGGAATATAGAGAGGAAGAAAAGGAAGGAAGGAGAAGGAAGAAAGAATTGATGATGTGACTATAGGAAGAAAAAAAAAAAGGAAAAGGTGTCTTTTTTATTATGTGCAGCTAATAAATTTGGGTACGGTTTTTGCTGTGGAGTTCTGTCCATTCGGCAAATTTGGCACCAACGACTTCATTTACTTCAAGCCCCTGGAAATTCCAATAAAAAAACGGGCTTCAAGGACGTTGGGGATCATTATATTTCATAGGAGACTTAGAGTTGTCTACAGAAATCAGTAGCTGGTGTCAGTTCTTCCATGTGTAGAAAAGGAGTGATTTCAAATTCCAAAATTAGCATTAAGCGACTGTTTTGATCTCCATCGACCAGTAGGTCTTTCTCTATCTGAGTATGGAAAGCATTCTTGGAAATCCCGCTAGACACCTCCCATTTTGCCGTGTTGGAATATGGCTGCAGCAGATCTACTTGGCTTTCTTTCGTGCCCTGATGTTTGACTCATCTCAGGCTTGGTGTCCACACTATCTCCGAGGCCAAACAAGTCTCCTTTGGCCCTGGAGATTTCAGGGATATTTCTTCGCAGCTCAAAAAATACACTGCTGGTTAAGGCGGCTTCTGCTCCCGCTGGCATTATTCTATTAACGGCTCCTCCTGTCCAGAGGTTCAGCTCTTGAGCAATTTCTGTAATCGAGCTTGACTTGATGGAAGAGTGGAACAAGCGCATTACTTGCTTCACATCCCATACCGTTGGAAAATACATGCCAATCGTTTGAAAGAACCCCGCCTCTTCGACAGGAAGCTTGTCATTGAGCATGACGGAAAGAAGATATCCCAAATCATAACCACTATGAAACGTAATCCAATTGATGCTGTCATCTAGTACTAACCCGCTGCTAATGAGAAGCTCACCGAAATCAGATACATCAATGCCTTCTATCTCATGCTTTTCTACCGAAACCCCGCCTTGGCGGAGCAGCTCAATCCCGTCCGCCGAGCACATGTTTCCTTTGAGTGTAAACTTGAAATTGAATTGCCAGGCCCCGTTTTCCACTGGACGATTTCCAAACTCATCCGAAAAACACATTCCTAACTGTACTGGCTGCAAGAGGTCTACGTTGGCGCGGAGAGTTTGGTAATGATATTCGGATGTAGTTTTAAAAGTCCCGATAGGGCGGGCCACAATTCCGGGGAATTTGCAGTCTATTGAAATGTATTTGTATCGATCAACTAAGTTCCGCAATATTGACATTTGTTCTTCCAGATTCCACCTCCAAACTTGCCGGAAGCTTTCTTGGTTCGGCTGGTCCACACTACGAAGTTCGCCAGCAATTCCCAAACTTTCACCTTCAATTGGTAAATTTATGCCGGGCGCCATATGCATAACATTTGTGGGCACTGCCATTGTAGTATTGATGGAGTTTGTCATAACGTTTGTCATAATTGGCCCTCCCGCCCGCACCTGGTTTTGGTTGTTGATTCCATATGCGTTTTGCATAATTTGTATTTCCTGATTCTGTCCTCGGGCATAGCTGGCCATTGACTGTTGTTGGAATGGATGAACGTATCCATTATAATGCCCTCCTGCTCCTCCAGCGATGTGTCCAGTATTGCCTGGAAATTCTTGGTTTGCAACCGACAGTCTGCCCACTGGAATGAAGTGCCTCATTGCCAATTGCAAATTGGGTTTCACTGGAACAGTTGCACTGAACCGAGAACAATGATCCTGATTTAAGTGTTTTGAAAGAAATTGCACCTCGATTGCAGGGAAATGGAACTTGGGAACTATTGAACTGTATTTACTCTTAGTACTGAATGTAGTTGAAAGTTCTGGTCAAACTTTTGATACAAGTATCAAGATTTAAAGAAATAAAAATGAAAACATAACAAGTAAAAATATACGGGAAGATCGATTTGCTCGCATGATGGAAACTAAGACGTCGTTGGCGTCATGTGACGTACGGCTAAATTCTATAAAGTTAAAATCTAACGGCCTCATTGATTTCACATAAATAATAACTTCAATTTTTATTTATAAATTGACTTAGATAAAAAGGCTCTAAAGGTTTACAAAGCTTTTCAATTTTATGCAATTATAATTATGAGAGTAAGACTTTACAAGCGTCGTCAACTGTTGTTGTCAAATACGATATCGTTGCTAATCTATACTTTTGCAGCTGAACTTTGTTGCAAAACATCTGGAAACTAAATCATTTTAAAATAATAATTCTTTCTCAAATTTAGTATATAGCAATTATAATCTGAAAGTCACAGTAGCGACTCAATCTTCGAGAGAAGAGTTATTCTCCACCTCACTATCAAAACTTGAACTATTTATC
>JAKVQY010000314.1:0-16568 GCA_030463045.1 Geotrichum macrosporum
GAGTCGGTATGAAATAGACCACCAGGTGAAAGTACAATGGGGTGAAGTCGGTTTCCAATACTTTCTCAAATTTAATATATATCAAATTTGAGAAAGTATTATTTAAATTATTCATACGAAGTGTTATTCTCCACTTCACTATCAAAACTTGAACTATTTATCACACGCTCATATAATAGTGCGCAGTTACCAATCTCGAATTGCTGATGTCTATTATTGCCGGGGTTTCTGGCTCATAGCGGAATTATTAATTAAAGCTTTACCATCGAATTAAGTGGGCCACAAATACCTGACAGCTGGGTATAATTGATATGCTTTATGGTATTCCTTAAAGCTTGTAGTAAATGAGGAAGATCGATAATAAAAGACCGCGCTTTACAAAAATTCCAATCTACCCAATATTTCAACTCAAATTTCTCAGCTTGGCTTAATTTCACTACTGATTTATATATGTTGGCGACAGTTGGAGTAGTTTTCACCGCTCTGGTGTTTTTAATATCGCTGAATTCAACTACGTGGTAAGAGTTACATTTTTTTTCCACTTTATTTAAATACAAAAACTAATATACAATTATAATAACTACGGAAAGTAAAGGTCTTGGCTCGTATTGCAGTTCTCCCAGAACAATTTTGTCTATATTCCAGGCCGTAGCATGGTCTTTAGATATAAAAAGAAATATAATACTTTCTCAAGTTTAATTTATATCAAATAGATTTACTTTTTAGCTATAGAGCGCTCAAGTTCAAAAGTTTAAAATATAACTCACACTTTTCAGTATCAATGATATTTCTAGAATTACTTGGACCTGGCTTTAGATTCCAGGCACGTCTGAATCGCCTAAAACCTTGATGGCCTTGTAGTACCCACTAAAAGGTGTAGCTTTTGTGGGCAATTGTGTATGAAAATTTTTGATTTCTTTACTTGTTAAAGATTTTGATGATTGTTGTCACGTATTTAAATTTTTGGTTAATGGCAAAATGGAATCGAACAACTGAAGTAAAAAACAGATTTAGTTTCAACTTATTTTACGCCAATGTCCCCCAAAAGTCATTTGCTGAAAACGAAGATAAAATATTGCTTGATTATATTTTTGCAAAGTTAATAGGTTTAATTGTCTAAATAAATAATTCTCTTAAAGACTATTAATAAATAGCCCGTGTATATTGAGAAATTACTGAAATGCGAAGACAAATGTTAATACGGAAAAAATGCAAGGTACAAAGTATAAGAAATAGGGTTGACAACAAGTGAACGTAATTGAAAGAGGCAAAGATTTCCTTCCTGAAGCAGTGCAATCCTGATTTTCCCTTCAAAGTTGCCGATTTAATACAAGCTTTCACTACGAAAGAAATGGTTACAAGAAGTTTTCATGCTTGTTTGCCAACAGGAGTACAAACTTGTCCTCCACTTCGCCATCCAACTGTTCTGTTATTTCTCGTTTTATAAATTGCTGTCACCTGGTAAAAAGTAAATCAATATTAAACTACGGGCATTGACGATAAGTGTAAGAGGTCACAAAATAATACTAGCATCCGCTGCAGTTTGAACGAGAAATACAGATATCTTAGTAGTTAGAGCACTGCAAATTAGCTCAACATGGCCTTTACTTTACAAAAACCGAATTTGATTCAATAAACATTTAGGCCTCGGCAGTTAGGTCACGTGATAAAACATACCGAGGATATTTGATTGAGCTATTCACGTGATTGTTTAATTGAATTATGAGAAATCTGAGTATTATCAGATTCAAACATGACTGCATTATTTGGCTGGCTTGAGCCGGTTGATTTGGCCAAAAAAAAAAAAAAGGTGGAAATTTATATGAATTTGGTTTTCCCTGGTCGCGGTAATTTTGTGAGAAAGCTGAAGCTGATTGGAGGGCGTCAGGTCATGCGTATGGCATCATGTATAGTACTCCAGTATAGCCTGCAGTTATGTTACTTGTTTTAATGGGGTTTTGGCAGTAATTCTAAAGGCAGCTTAAGTGAGCAGCCCGCCTCGCTTAAAACCAAGTAGAACAATTTCCATTTGCCTGTGATAATGGAGGTTTTGAACTGACTGCGATGGTTCTTCGGCAAAGGGTTATTGTGCCTGCTAATACTGCAAGCCTTGAAGGGTGCTAATATTTTCGTCTGTTTGTGATTTCTTTCCTCTGGCTCATGGTTTATCCGAACATCCGAGATGTTTATAGAGTTTAGTAATTCCGGGTAAAAAAAATAGACGACAGGTACCTATGTGGATGCGGTTAATAATATGGGATAGCCGTGAACCCGAGACTATAGGCCTCCAGCATCAGGAGCGGCAGCAGAACGAGGAAGAGCGTGATGAACCTTTACGGGAACAGCTTGAATTAAGTCAAACGGACGTTATTGCAGTCATTGTTTCTGTGAGCAGTTTGGCAAGAGGAAATACTCGGTCTGAAGGAAGTTCCAGCATCTTCATAGAGTGTCTCAATGTGTCTCAATGCAGAGAGAGAAAAAAAAAAGCCTCTGATCTGGGGATTGGCCCACACGACGGTTCTTTGAATTGACAATGGAGGTTTGGAGCCACGGAAAGAAGGAAGAGTTGCACGTATTTCACCAATATCTGGCGAGTTGGAATTGGCGATGAGCGTTAAGAATCTGGGGACATTTAATCAAAAAGCATTGCCAACTTTCCCCAATATGATTTACTGAAGACACAAGTGCGAAACAAGGCCCGGGATTTCGGGTTCCAGTCCACCGCAGGCTTGAATAGGTTCAATCAGCTTGACGGAGAGGAACAGAATAGCTTGAACGCTTCAATTCTCGAGTTCTCCATGCGAACTGGCTTGTTGAAAAAAAAAAACAGCCAAGCCTTGATTTGACAGGGTAACGATGCAATTCAGCCAATTAAATGTCGTCCATGACAGTTAAAGTGGAAAAAAAAGGACAGCAGATGGGAGAGTTACAATAAAAACCTGTTTATAACATTTTCAAGTTCATTTTGGTCTCCACAAAAGTGCATATAGCAATATTTTCTTGCTATATAATAATATTTAAATTCCCCTTTGGCCCATATTGGCTATGTTTCTGGAGTTGATGCTAGAGTTAATTTATTTTCCAATATTACATAATAAACATATAGAAAATAAACACTACATAGTCCTTGAAATTATAAAAACCTCCAACTTTCCCTTTTTTTTTTTTCCTTCTTCTTCTTTCTTTCCTTCTTTTCTCTTTAATCCAAAAGAACAAGCAATTGGTTTCACTTTATAATTAAAGGTATGAGATGAGAATACTAGTCAATCATAGACCTTCTCTAGTATATATATGAATGGTCCTCCATTTTAATCCCTAAAGCTAACTCTTCAATTGCGTCTTTGTTAGAACAAAATGGCTTCTCTTCTCATTAAGAATTCCTTCCGCCCTGCCGCGTCCATCGCTTCTTCTACAAGCAGATCTGTGGCTGCTTTGGCCTTTAGATCATACTCTACTAAGGAAGCTGTAAGTTTTTATTTATTTTGTTTTATGTCCTTGTTTCGTGGCTGTTTTTTCATAATTTTTTTTTTTCCATGGTTGCTAGATTACATATTTATCCATCCTACGGCCCCTACTGCACCCCTCTTTCCTATTTAGGACATCCCACTTTTTGCATTCGCTAACCTTTTTATTTTGTTTAGACTCTCAAAGAACGTTTTGCTGAGCTCCTCCCCGAAAAGATTGAGCAGATCAAGAAGTTGAGAAAGGAACACGGAAACACCGTTATTGGTGAAGTTCTTCTCGATCAAGTTTACGGTGGCCAGCGTGGTATTAAGGCCCTTGTCTGGGAAGGTTCCGTTCTTGACCCTGAAGAGGGCATCCGTTTCCGTGGAAAGACCATTCCCGACCTCCAGAAGGAGCTCCCCAAGGGCCCCGGCGGTGAAGAGCCTCTTCCTGAAGGTCTCTTTTGGCTCCTGCTGACCGGTGAAGTTCCCACCGAGTCCCAGGTTAAGGCTCTCTCTGCCGAGTTTGCCGCCCGTTCTGAGCTTCCCAAGCACGTCAAGGAGCTCATTGACAGATCTCCTCCTTCTCTTCACCCCATGGCTCAGCTCTCCATTGCTGTTACTGCTCTCGAGTCTGAGTCCTCTTTCTCCAAGGCCTACGAAAAGGGTGTCAACAAGAAGGAGTACTGGCAATACACTTACGAGGACTCTATTGACCTTCTCGCCAAGCTTCCCGCTATTGCCGCCCGTATCTACCGTAATGCTTTCAAGGACGGTAAGCTTGGTGCTACCAACGCTTCTGCCGATTACTCCAAGAACTTTGCCAGCCTTCTTGGATTTGGCGAGAACAAGGAGTTTGTTGAGCTTCTCAGACTCTACCTCACCATTCACGCTGACCACGAGGGTGGTAACGTCTCTGCCCACACTACCCACCTCGTCGGCTCCGCCCTCTCCTCCCCCTTCCTTTCCTTGGCCGCTGGTCTCAACGGTCTTGCCGGCCCCTTACACGGCCGTGCTAACCAGGAGGTTCTCGAGTGGATTTTGGAAGTCAAGTCCAAGATTGGCTCCAACGTCTCCAAGGAGGACATTGAAAAGTACCTCTGGGACACCCTCAACGCTGGCCGTGTCGTTCCCGGATACGGTCACGCCGTCCTCAGAAAGACAGACCCCCGTTACACTGCTCAGCGTGAGTTTGCCCTCAAGCACATGCCTGACTACGACCTCTTCCACCTCGTCTCCACCATCTACGAGGTTGCCCCTAAGGTTCTCACCAAGCACGGTAAGACCAAGAACCCCTGGCCCAATGTGGACTCCCACTCTGGTGTCCTGCTCCAGTACTACGGACTCACTGAACAGTCTTACTACACTGTACTCTTTGGCGTCTCCCGTGCCTTTGGTGTTCTTCCTCAGCTCATTATTGACCGCGCTGTTGGTGCCCCCATTGAGAGACCCAAGTCTTTCTCCACTGAGAAGTACGCTGAGCTTGTTGGCCTCAAGCTCTAAGGAGTCTAGTTTTATATCATGCCTGTTATGAATCGTGTAATTAATTATTTTGAATAAGCCTAAAAGGTTTTGACATGATGCTAATGTTGTAATTCCCTTGTTTGTAGTTCTACCACTGCTTGAAGTTCATGTCCAAACCAACGCTGCTGCAAATAAAATAACTCTCTTCAATATTCAACCTTGTGAAACATTTCTTAAGCTCATTTAAGTATTTCCTTCTTGTCGAAGTTGTTTTCCATCAGTAGTCTTTAGAAGCCACATGCATCTGCGACACAGGTGCTTTCCGCCGCCGTTCTCATCCCAAATTGTCCCAATCAATTTCATCTCCTTAATTTTTTTATTATTTATATATATATATATTCTTTTTTCTTTTTTTTTTTTTTTCATGCGAAATATGAACCACCATTTAGTCTCTGTGGGAATAGTCTCGTATTTGGAAAGCACGTTGCAGTATTTGAAGAAGCTAAGATCGTCGTGTGCTCTTAAAGCCTCGTTAGCCTATTTACCAAAGCAAAAGAGGCAATCTCGCATATTCAAAGTTGACAGCGTAACCCACACAAATGGCTGGGTTCTTACCTCCTCCAGAACCGCTCTCACCACTCCGGAGCTCCTTTGCATTTAACAATGAAGAGACCTCCCCGTCGCCGTCGCCAGCTGCAGACTACTCGTCGTCTTATTCCATGTCCTCGGCGCGGACGTCGGCGAACTTGAGCCCAGGGGACGTGATTTCAATTGAACGTGGCAGTACTTATTCTGGAACGAACAGTGGGTCTGTCAAGTATGTTGTTGATGGTTTTGGACGAACTGTGCTAACGGCGACCGCAGGTCCTGGGACAGCCAACAGATTAAAGATTGGCTCGAGAGTCTCAACTGTGGATGCTACTACAAATCCTTTGAAGGTATTGTTTTTTTCCTTGTCTTTGGAATAATACTAAAACATTTTTTTAGACAACAATATAGCTGGCGATATTTTGCTGGAGTGCGACCAAAAAGCTTTATTAGACCTTGGAATTAAAAAAGTCGGCGATCGTATCCGAATCCAACAAAGTTTGAAAAAACTTCGGCTCAAGGATTTGAAACCACCTGTTCAACAAAGGTTCTCAGAAGCGCTAAAGGAACTAGATAGCCATGCACTATCAACTTTCCCAACTGGAAGTGGTGGTAGCCAAGCGCATACTCCGCAATTATCGGCGTCGTTTCAGGAGTCTTATTTCACGATGGCCCCTGCACAGTCTCAAGTACCAAATTCTTCAGTGCGCCAAACTGCAGTGCCTAAACCAGCTGCACAACTGGTCTCAAAACACTCACATTCTGCCCCGGCTAGTGCTTCTGAGAACAGAGCCACGCCAATGACACAAACGGCTGCAGTTGGTAACGCCCCAGACAAGGTTAAAAATATTTTAAGTATGGATGTGGTCAAACAGAGCACTGTACGGTTCATATACGGTCAAGGACATAGCAAAACGGTGTATATTTCGGGTTGCTTTAACGGTGATTCCATCAAGCGGAAAGCACTCCGGAAACTTGGTGTCAAAGATTTGCCTGAAAACTGGATTGTGTTTATTACAGGCAACGAACTTGGTACAAACACGCGTCAAGTTAGTGACCTTGAACTGGTCACAATCTGCCATAGCCAAGATCGTCAAGAGCGAAACAGGCTGATGATCTGTCAAGTGGGAACGAATCCTACTGTGAAGCAATTGAGCAAGTCGCAGCAAGTTCTGCGTGAGAGCATGTCAGAGTTAGTTGTGCGAGAGCCCCAACTGCCAGTTGCACCACGGTCACCACTGGTCCAAAACCGGGCACCGCATAATGATAAGGACTTAAATGACTTCAACGACGATGACTACGAAGATGGAAATGCACGAACGCTAACCCCGACCACTACTCATCAAATTACCAGATCAAATACTTTTGCAGAAAATAGCGCTGGCGGTACTAAAAAGCCTTTACGCAAGTTCTTTGGACAGCGACCTCCCAGTGAACTTATTTCCAACAATCTGAAGCAGTATTTTCCTGAGGCGGGCCCCAAAGCTTTGAAAGAAACAATTCGGAACTCCATCATGTATAAACGAATGTCGAGAATGTCAAGAATTAGCCAGCGGTCTTCAATTGTCTCCGCGTGGACATATCAAGACGAAGACGAGTTTGTGCCGCCTGTACCTTCTGTCGACGATTTAATTCCACCAGGATCAGGGAGTTATCAGGATGTGAGATTGTCTCTTGCTTCGACTTTTGATGGTGATCATGTAGAAAAAATGCAGTCGCCGCCACCAGGTGTGACAGGGATCATGCAAAATTTGACATTGTTGACCTCTGCGGCTGGTAATCGTCGTGCGTCGATAATTCCACGTCAAGGAAGTATAATTTCTTTAGCACAAAGAGAAGAAACTGTTAAGGAGGAAGCAGAAAAGCCTGAAGTTTTAGAGGAGCTTGTTGAGAAAGAAGAAGAAATTGAAGTTTTGGAGCCAACTAATATAGAAGAGGAGTTTATGGAGGCGTTTAACCGAGAGAGGTCTGGCCCGTCTCGATGGATTAAGGGAACCTTTATTGGGTCTGGTAGTTTTGGTACTGTTTACCTTGGTATGAACTCCATTACAGGCGAACTTATGGCGGTCAAGCAAGTTGAGCTGCCTTCTGGAAATAAGGAGACAGAACAGAAGAGATTGCTGATGATTGATGCGTTGCAGCGTGAGATGAACCTGCTTAGGGATTTGCAACATGAAAATGTTGTGCAGTACCTTGGTTCCAATTCTGAGGGGAACTTTTTAAACATTTTTTTGGAGTACGTTCCTGGTGGCTCAGTGGGTAGAATGCTGACGAACTATGGCGCGTTTGAGGAGTCACTGATTCGAAATTTTGTAAAGCAGATTCTGAGTGGGCTGAAGTATCTACATGATCGAAGCATCATTCACCGTGATATCAAGGGTGCCAATGTGTTGGTTGACAACAAAGGTGGAATCAAAATTTCTGATTTTGGCATTTCCAAGAAATTGGATCCTCGATTGCTAAATGAAAGCAATTCAACGAGTAGTCCTGCCGCTAGGAACCGTGTTTCTTTGCAGGGTTCTGTGTATTGGATGGCTCCCGAAGTTGTAAAACAAACTTCATATACGCTCAAGGCAGATATATGGTCACTGGGGTGTCTAATTGTCGAAATGTTTACAGGCACGCACCCGTTTCCTGAGTTTAGCCAGATGCAAGCTATTTTCAAGATTGGAACGTTTGTGAGTCCAGCAATACCAGAGCATGCGTCAGCAGACGCACAAGAGTTTTTGAAAAAAACTTTTGAAATTGACTTTAAGAAACGACCGACGGCAGAAGAGTTGTTGAAGCAGTCCTTTCTCAAACCTCTTTTATAGTAGCTACAATTTGTAGAGAGTGGCTCTAAGTAATTTAACGATTGGAATTTGGGCTGGACTTGTATATTTCATTAATATTTACAATACACGGGTACATGAAGATGAAATGCTTTCATAAACGTTTAAAAATTAAAAGTAATATATTCATTTGCAAAAATATAACTCTATCTCATCTACCTTTTTATTCTTTAAAAAAAAAAACCATTCATAGCAAAATTCAAGAAAAACAAATACTTTTTTTTTTCCCCCTCCCATTGTTTATCAAGAAAAGGATTCTTCAAAATATTCGACACGGCCTTTGCCACGAGACATGTGTTTCGCTGCAGCAGCACGAGCGTCATCATTCATCATTGGAGGTCCGCAGGTGAAGAATGCAATGGGGCCATTTGCTTCAGATACAAAAGTACCTATGAGATCATCTAGGTTTGGACGACAGTAAATAGCGCTGTAGTCGTTGTTTCCTCTTGTACGATCGCTATCTGATTCCTTTTCAGCATCTGTAGTGATGTCGCCGTTAGAATTCATGGCGTTACTATCGTCTTCGCTGGAGCTGATGGTGTGAGGGTCAACTTCGCCTTGGTTGGTGATGAAAACACGGACTTCAATATCTCCATCGCGCAAGAGGTATTCTACTTCATCGCGGAACCAGTCGAGTTCTGCGCGGTTGCGGACGACCCAGATAAATATGAGATGTTGCTTTTCCCCGCGACCATTGCGTTTTAGGTCGTCAATGTAACTGAACGCTGCAGTGGCACCGATTCCTCCTGAAATGAAAACAGCAGTGGGGAAGGCGGCAAAGTTGAACTTTTGGCCGTAGGGCCCGTCGATGAGAATAGGCATAACGGCGGACTGGTGAGGCTGGGCATGGGCGAGAACATGTGCGAGGGTCTTTGTGATGCCAGACCGTTTGCGGACACATAGCACTAGCTTCTTTTCTTCACCGGGGATTGGGGATCGGTATGCGCTGAAAGGGTGGCTTTGCCAAAACGCAGTGAGACGGAGGAAATGAACAAAGACATGGTTGCCAGCGGGTGGGGCCCAAACGTTTGAATAGTCAATTTTGAACTTCATGACATTGTGGGGATAGAGCTGGGCGTGTGCTTTGGAGTTGAGACCGGCAACCACAATGCGCAGGAATCTAGAGACCCTGTCGAATGCCCAGACGGCAATAGCGGCGTAAATCCATTGCATGTATCCGACTTCCTGAGATTTGATATGCCACCAAGTGCCGGCAATGAAGAGGGACACAAAGGTCCAGTGAAAGAAAACGAAAAACTCGTGGAGTGCTTCTCTAAAGTGTCTTAGGGAAAAGAACATGATGAGACCGCCAAAGATGGCAGCACAAAGTCCCCAAATGACGTAGTGGTCCTCGGAAAAAATGCTCGGATACGTGTCTTTGAACATTTCGTACTTTGTGAAGCTGACAGAGTGAATGAAGATGTTGAGGTACATGCCTCTTGCGATCCAACGGTGGTATGCGTTGAATGTTTCATAGGACCAGCCGGTCAGGAAGAGCTTAAAGTTGTTGCGGCCGCCAAACAGAACGACGAGGGGAAGGTGACAAATTGCGAGGACTCCGGAACGGTCGAAAACAAGACGGGAGAGCTGGTAGCCGTAGGAAGGATAGCGAGTGTTTTCGTGAAAGAGCTGGATGTTTGCGAGATGCATGATGAGCATCATGATGTAATAGCCAGTGATGGCTAGGGCCTGAGGACGAGTGGGGACTGAGTGGTTCAGGATGAATGCAGCTTTGAGGGGAGTAGAGTGAGAGTAACCGAAGGCAGCGGGGGTGGCTATCTTTTGTCTGATGAAGAGCCAAAACCTATTGTTGCACTTGTTGACGAGGTTGGGAAAAAGACGTTTTGCCCAGTTGATGATGATTCCGACAAGAACGAGAAAAGCCCAGTAGCTGATGACGATACCGCCAAAGACCTGGGCAATGTATTTTTGAAAGAAGCCGACCTTGAAGGACTTGATACTGTAAAAGTTTGTGCTTGTTTTGAACCTGACAGGGTTGTACAGAGTGTGCTTCTTATTTGTGACATTTGCGATAGGAATAAAGTATTTTCCTTGGGTTGCATTTAGATACATTGATTCCATTTTATCCTTTGTTATGGTGACATTTGCGGCTTGGCACACGCCAATCATGGTATCCTGGGCCCGGAGCTGGTCATGCTTGGACTCTATGGAAGTTGAGAGACAGTCCATGAAACTGGCGAGGTACTCGGGGGACGTGCAGGTACATTTTGCTTTCTTGTTTCCCTTGGGACACTCAAAGGTGAGGGTTGCGATGCCGGCAATGCATCCTCGATAGAGGCCGTCATTGCTGGGGAGGGCTGCGTGGGCGGTTGTGGAGAGCAGCGCTAGCAGAGATGCTGCTAGAGAGAGGCCTGATAGTTTCATTATCGCTCTTCCTTGGCAGTGGTGGTTTACAAAAGGGCTTTAATTATGGAAATTGAGTAGGAATACTCGAGTTTAAATAGTCTTTTTTTTCTTCTTCTTCTCAAAGTGAGAACTGATTGTTGGTGACGGAGACTTGATTCTTTCAAATAATACGAGTTCTTAAAGAGGCAATTCAATAAAGATCAAGTTGCATGAACCATCCAGTCGGTTGTCCATCAAAAAGGATTTATTTTTATTACTAAAAGATTGGTTGTTTGCTGATTTTTAAGATAATCTCGTTTTTGGTGATTTTTTTATGTTTCTATATATTTTTTCATGTTTTTTCCCATGTTTTTTTATGAAATAAAGATTTAATTCAATTGCCAAAGTTTTTATTTTCTTGGAAATGCTCAGAATTGTTACTGCAATGTTTTGTCTTTTTTTTTAAAAAAACAAATAAATAAAAAACAAATAAATATCATAATGAATAAAAAATGAATAAAAAACAAAAGTAATTATATGCTCAAATGTTTTTTTATTGTCTCATATATTTTAAAACTCTCTGATTGGTCAATTTTACGAAAACATTTCCAGCCAATTTATTACCAGCAGCCACCAAAATATGCAGTTTTTTGCCGAGCTTTGCGCCGTCTGATTGGTCAAAAGTCGCTGGAAATTGCATGAAAATAATCCGCCGAATTTATTGTGGTTTCGTGGCAACATTCGGTTTGTGGTTCTAATATTTCGTGCAAAGTGTTGCGAAAAAAAATGTTTTTATCCGATGAAACTTTAAAATTTTTTTTCAAAATTGAAACGCTGTGATTGGCCAGATCTGTTTGGTTTGATTATCTGGATTAGATCAAAAGTCACGTGACTATTACTGAATTTTGCATACTCAACAAGAATATCTAAAGAAAATAATAAACATCTAATGAAAAATAATGAAAATACATCAAAAATAATGAATATATACCAAAAATATAGAACAAAAAGAATTTGAAAAAGGACGGGATTCTTGCCGTTAAGTCAGTGTCTCATTCATTGGTGATTCCTCTTTTTAAACGCTTTATTCAGACCTTCCATTATCAGATCATCACCAAGGTCAGCCACTTTTTAACCGCCAAGGCCGTCGTATCCGCGTTACGAGGAATGAATACAGACTTAAATGGGAAACTGGCTTTAGATTGATTGTGTTTCCGTCCTTCACTGCCAAAATCAGATAAGTTTGGCTGGACCCAGGTCTTTAATCTTGATCAGCCTGTTTCAGCAGACATCCAATAGCAGCCCGCATACTGCTGGACTTGCTGTGAGGCCCTCCACTGCGTTATTTGCAGGAGCACACACCCCCACTGGTAGTGCTTGCCGGTACGGCCAGACTAGGCATTTTTGATTTGATTGATAATCCCGTCATCCCATAGTTGGCCTAGTTTTGCCCGAAAAGAAGACCTTGAACAAATGCCCCGGTGCTGTTCATTGGCCAAATCACGGCGTCTTGGAGGAATGCCTGCAGCTCCCTTGGTTCAACCAAAAGCAGCTATTGCTATTCTTTTCGTACTAGGTAACACACGCTAAATGGTATCCATTACAATGTGGGTGAGTTTCAACGGCAACCAATCCGCGGTTTGCCGTTTTGCAAGTATGCTTTTATTCTTCCAGCGACGTTTTCGCGTACGGGTTCTGTATTTTTGGACTCCTAACTATGCTTTAAACGGCCGAGAATGAGTAGTTTGATTACTCTCAAGCCTAGAATCAATGAGAGTCAAAAAGGCATGCTGAACATTCTGTAACCGTTTAATGAGTCAAACCATGAAGTCGTTAAATAAATGTATGCCTTGAATCATATAAACCTTCAGCATGCAGACTTTGAATAAGATATCCGTTCAATAACAGCCGTTGAGTGGAACATCAGGTAGCCCAATTTTGCTGGCAATGTTTGGCTAACTCAATCATATCAATATTGGACAACAAAGCTAGTTTGTCGAAAAGCTGGAAATCTTGTCAGCGCAACAAAGTTGACAATAATTCACTCCAAATGACAAACCGTCTGGCGGGTTCAAGGACCTTAACACGGTTAGATCTATCACTGTATTTACCACTGCTAACAACTTTGACTAGATGAAACGTTCTTGGTGTCTTCCAAGGTTGGAAATATTTGGTAAAAGTACTGAAAGAACATGGAATAGGTAGAAAATCAACTATCACAATTGTTTTTTCCCGTACTTTGCTTATCTACACTAAACCTTTTTTTCTGTAAAGTATACAAGAAATAAAGCATTTAATTCCATTTGGTACCTGCTAAAACCCTGCCGTGTATTCGTATATTGCTTTTTGTTGATACCTTCAAAGTCTTTAATTCACAGTTTTTTTTCCATCGGACTCGCTTAATTCAACAATTTAGCGCTATCTCAAGTATGCATAAACAACAATTTCAAAAGGACTTTCGCTGGCTAACTACAAGGTAACCGACCCTAGGTAAGACCCTAGGTAAGACCCATTAGCGTGATTCTACGCTCGTCCACTCACAATTTGGCCTTGAAAAACATCTATACTGAATAAACAAAACTATCTGCTCTTTAGAACGCCACATCATGATAAACCCCGGAAGCTTAACAAGGCGACACAAATTTGTACAAAATCATCAAACAACATTTCACGTACTCCGTCCAGTTAAAGACACATTTTTCAGGTCCCCGCATGCACTCTCTTTCTTATTGCGAGCGTTGAATCTTAGTTGAATCTGAGACATACAACGCATTACTCGGCGGCATCTCTAATGTATGATAACCTTTTCTTGACGTGAAAAATCGCGACCCGTCTCAAGGAATATATAAAATATATAAAAACCACTCACCCCACCCAGCTTCAAGTAAGGGACTCTTCTACAGCCATGTGAGCCTGCAAACTAACCAACTTTCTCTTAATCTTAACGCCACTTTGAAACCATTTGTTTCTAATTCAACATACAAGCAAAAATGATTCGCATCTTGCATGATTCGCCTAACATGCCCGTGTCAAGCTAAATTCCAATTCTCCTGTACTGCATGCCAATTTTCGACCGACATGAAAGAAATCTACTAACAATGGTTGAACGGAATAAACAAAAACCATCAGTCAAGTGAAAGTGAAACAGAGAAAAAGAGGAGTTGCTTATCGATTTGTTAATGATGCCATTTGCAAGTTGTGTCGGAATAGTAGTACCAGCTGAATTGCATGTGAAGCTCAATCCCGAAACTAAATGGAATTTCAACAAACACCCGAGGCCCTGTATTTAAAACATTGTGTCTCAAAGAACAGAGAGGTTCTGTGACTTACAAACGCATCACATTATTAGTTACCGCTCGATCATATGGATGCGTAGACTGATAATGTCCAATGTATGAAAATGAAAAAAAAAAAAGTCCCATGAATTCACAATTACAAAATAAGCCGTTGAACATCGGCAACCTGGATATAGACAACAGCGGTTTAATACCCATGGATGGTCAAGGTTGATTCCTCACGCAATCATTTAAAGACTCAAGACGTCAAGACAGAAAATGCGGTACTTTTCATTAAAAGTCTATTTTTTTTTTTTTTTGCCTTTGCGCGCGTGAATGCTTATTACCTGTCCCCAAGTTATTAGTAGATTTGATTCACGAGACTTGAAGAATTGCAACGGCTAAAAGACAAAAAAAGCTTCGGATTTAGTCCATTGTCTTGGCCAGACAAGGAATAACAGTTTTTCAAATTTAACATATAGCAAATATAGTCTGTTGGAATTCCCAGATTCTGTTCAGTTGCAGAGGTCTTCATGGAAGTTTACAAAAGAACATTCTCATGAGAACTGTACCCTAAACGTTTTGAAACTACTCCAACACTGGTAAGCATTCGAAATACACTCCCTAAATACACTCCAGCATGATGAAAGGGTATAAACAGATGAGTTCTTTTTACTATTATTATTATAATTCCAGGGATGTCTTTAATACTCGAAAAGACAATGCCATTACACGCATACAAAAGGCTCCTCCTCTTTCTCATTTGCAGGTACTCCTGTCTATGTACTTTATTATATTGCCGAAAATGCTTATGAAAACTTTGAGATTTAACTTGATTGGGCTGCAGGAATTGGAGTTATTTTTTTTTCATGCTGTGGAGTTGCCTTGCGTTGGACAACACAGGCAGAAACGTGAAAGCCGCATGTTTATACCAGCTGCCATAGGTCCACAGGAGGAGCACTGTAAAGCGCACAGGAGCAAGAGCCGTAGCTCAGCCGGTGGGCTGTTCAAAGTCTCCTATAGAGACCCTTTTTGTCACCCAACGACTCTCCCAAAACAACTAGCGAGCGCGTGCAAGAAATAAGGCATGAGAATAAGCAACTTATACATGAAACAGCTCAATAACTTGACGGCTTACACGAGCTTAAAGTACTACAAGTCCCACACATACAAACAAGCGGTTTAAACATTGGTAGGGTTTGAGACTTTGAATACCAAGAGAAAACTCAAAGGAAGCCATGATGACCCTGAAATATATTTCAGAACTCAAAGGAGGTGACATCCCAGGACTCAATTAATGCATCCCATCAAGCGTAAAAGTATCTCCAATAAAACCAAAAAGTTTTTTTTTTTTAAAAAAACAACAACCTAAAAACTAGTTGCAGCAGACTCACTGGGCCGATCTCAAGTCTTTATATTGTCGTGAGCTTAGAAAGGAGGTCCCTGCGCACCACGCGCTTTGTGAATTGATCTAGGTCCCATCAGAACTTGTCCACTACTTTGAAATTAATTCCCTTTCATCTTCAAGTTCTTCTAGTTAGACCCCAATGTCATTTGATTTTTCTTTAACGCCTGGTTTTTGTCCTTTTTTTTCATTTTTTATTTTTTTATTTCCGTTCAGAGTGAAAATAAGTTTGAAAGCAGCATGCCATGTAGTCTACTGACTGGCACTCGCGCAGCTGCAAACCGACTGCAATTAAGCAACCATTGCTAAACTGGCCACTAACTCAACTTTGTTGGGGCTAACGCATACTTTCTGTGACTTGACTATTGTACCTTGGCACCTGGATGGACCGACCTTCACCTTGGATAAATAATTTCCAACAGCAAAATTGGTCAACTACAGATACCAAGGGAGGACCACGAGCAAGCGCAGCAGGGACGGGAAGACCTCCATCACCCCACTACAATGTTCAAGGCTGTTTCCCTGACCGAGCACAATGGATAAGCTCAGCTCTGAAATCGAGCCCCTAAAATCATTTAATGAAAGCCTTCCGATTCATGACAATTTACAGTTTTGAAGCTTAATGTTTTTTTTCGGCCAAGAGGTAGTACAGTATGTTTACCTGCGCTTAACCTAATTAGAGTAACAGTTACCTTGAATTCGCGCAACTAGCTTCATGATACAGGTACGGCGTTAGTTGTGTCCCTTCGCTTTCTGGAGGAGGGGGGTCAGTGAGTAAAGGTTAAATTGTTTTGGCTGCCGACGACAGAGCAAGTAACGAGATTCACTAGCCGCCATTAGCGACAGCAGCAAAATGCGTGCATCTGCTTTTATCAGCACTAATCCAACTATTCATTTATATAGCGTGCCATTTGTCCATATTTTTTTCATTTTTTATTTTTTTATTTCTACTTTTAATTCTTTTCATTTCGTTTTCAAAAATAGAAATAAAAAAGCCAGTTCCATATTGACCATTCTATTTCGGATCTTAGGATAACTCCGACATGTCTATTCGAAGTGCTTCAACCTTTTCACACTCAACCTTTCCCTCCATGGCCACTACTATAGACAAAAAAAAAAATCACCACCAAACTTAGTCCACCATTGGCACGTCGACTCTAGAATTCGCGTCTTCTACACCGTCCGCATACAATGTGTGAGCCTCCTGGCTGTGTTT
>JAKVQY010000315.1:0-16620 GCA_030463045.1 Geotrichum macrosporum
GACACAGCGAAAGATTCCGAACACCCATATCAACAGATAGCACAGTAAAAGGGGGTCGGGTCTCTATACGATTTGCTGTTGCCACCAGACTCTCAGCAAGGAAAGATTTTGTCCCTGGGGGCTTCGTATAGATCCACTTACGAAAGGCCATATTGATCCACCTGCAAAAGGTCATATCGATCCGCCCTCGAAACTCCTTCCAAATAGCACTCTACAAAAGCAACCGGCAATTACAAACCTCCTCCATGACCAAATCCCTCCAAAAACTCCTACTCTCCTTCCAACTCCTGGCACCAATGCGACAACATCTCCTTCCGCCTACTCAAACCCTCCCCAGCATGCCAGAACCTATTCCCTGGCAATGTCTCCCCACTCCATTGCGCACCAGAATGCCAAAAAACAACCCCTCTACAACACCCACCGTCACCACCATACCGCATCTCTGCCTCCTCCTTCTTCTCCCCTCCAAGGATCGTACTTTGCCCGTGCACCGCACCAATTCTCAAGATATGGCCCCCCTCCACTAGCACAAGACCCAGAATTCCTCTCCCGAATCACAGAAACCCAGAAATTCTCTAGTCACCTGTACCATGCCACTCTACAGTTTGTCCAAGGAGGCTCGTCGCCAGTATCCCTCGAAACTCTCGACTTTTTGACCGACCGCTGTCGCAACGCCGCTAAAGTACTGGACTACTGGCGAAACAGAGTCGAAAACGACATGCGCCGGCACCAGCAGCACCAGCATCAGCATCAGCAGGCAGGTGCCGTCTTGACATATCCTTGTATTCATCAACTGCAACACCCCCCTCCTCATGGCAAATTACCATCCCTTCCCCATAGAACCTCCGCCCCCGTCCCGTCTCATGGGCCTTTGCGACTTCCTGCGCGCGAGCGCACTGTCTCTGACCCGGCTGTAATGCTCCTCAAAGTCTCGCCTTTGCTCTCCTCCGCCAATACCTCTCCGGTCCTGGCCCCCGCCCTCGCAAAAACAAGTCCTGCTTCAAGCCCAACCCCCCCTCTGCCCAGCGCCTCTGCCACAAAAAGAGTCAAAAAACGCGCCCGCGAATTTGACGTTACCGTCTGTCACCACTGTGGAACTTCGGAAACGCCTGAATGGCGGCGTGGCCCAGACGGAGCCCGCACTCTCTGCAATGCTTGCGGACTATTCCACGCAAAGATGGTCAAAGAAAAAGGCCCTTTGGTTGCTGCCGAAATCCTGCGCAAGCGTCAAGAACTGCGTGAAGCAGGTGCCACCACCGCCGCTACTACCTTTGCTACAACCGTCAATGGGCACCAATGGCAAGCTTCCTTTACGCCAGCAAACATAATGCAATCCAGCACTACTTCTTTAGACAGGTCATCAACTAAAACCATCTCTAATCTGTCTGCGACAAGTACAACCACCAGTTGAAACCAGAGGGGCAAAGATTTATTTTTTATTTATTAGTTTTTTTTTTTTTTAGAAATGCCATGCTTGTTTTCGTCTAATTCAACTACAACCCAGACTACATTGCTATTTTGGACTGCTAACATGGAATTTAGAATAATGTCTTGTTATTAGCCATAAAGAGTCTAGCGGGACGTAAAGCGACATGTTTGTGACAAGAATCCTGAAAAGAGCCACATGTTCTACCATTGCAATAACTTGTCAGTACTTTGCAGATGTACATTTCTTTGCAGTTTAATAAAGGTTTGTCACATTTAATATATATATAGCCTGTTTAGAATTCAAAAGTCGTAATTCCAAGGTGCAAGAATTCAACATTAGTGCGTCTTCTTGATCATCAGTCAAATATAAATGTCCCTTTTGACGGTCTCAAAAATTGATGAGAAGAGAGTATAGGACGGTAAAGGATATTGAGCCGATAATGCAATTCGCTCAAGTATCAGCTTGAACTCCAGTAGCCAATGCCAGGACATTGTCAATATGGATTTATAGAACTGATGTAGTTTTGAAATTAAATGTGAAATGACAGCCACAATATTGGCGTGGACTACAACTGCAACCGTCTCATTGCCATTTCATGGCTGATAACTTGATATTTCACTCTCAACATGACGATTCACACACAAATCATACAAATCACACGGAAATAAATCTACCCCACACTATTTTGACGTTTTGACAGGTGCATCTACAGATATTGGGACTTTTAATTATATTAAACGCCAACACTTCCCTCATTTCCCTCTCCTTCTCCATCTACGCAAAAGTCGAATGTGAAATGTCAAAATTCCCTATAAATGACTATTGGCAATGGCTCATTTCGACTCCAGCGAACCAAAACAAAAGACTCAGCTTCTTCATTTTCACCGTTCTTATGACGTAATAACTAATCCAACATATATAGGCCTCTTTTTTTTTTTTTCTCCATAATTCGATTCCTATCTCTCTTCACTTTTCATCATCTTCCCCGCCATCTCAGCTTGTCTTTCATCTCTTGGAAGCTAGAGACCATGTGTCCAAAAGAACCAAACCAACCATCACAAACGCCTAATCATACTCCTCCCTTGGCTCGCCAAGCATCTGATAACGACGCCAGCCCAGTCAACTCCTTCTCCTCTCTGGTCTCTAATGACCTTCCCGTATGGCTAACCTCTCAAGAACCTCACCAGCCCCCCTCTATTGGTGCCACCAGTTGCACTACTACTAACGACACAGAGAGCATGCTCTCTCAAAAAGAACCGACAGCCAAAATCAGACCCCCGAGTTCCCTCTTTCGCTCCAAATCTGCTGTCCATCCCGGAAAATGGGACTCCCAGGACTTTACAAGCACCACTGGACTCTTCTTTCCGTCTCACATGGCTCCTCTACCTCGCCCAAACCTCCGCTCTCCTCGCCCGTCCATATGTGAGCTCAACGCACGATACAACCAACCACCAGGTGATCATGTCGCCAGCAAACTGCCCCCTGCTGGACTGGCAGAAGAAGAGACTGTAAACAACACCAGCAACAATACTTTATTCTCTCAGTCATTTTCTTTCCGCCGCAGATCTGCCTACCGCCCAGCAGACGACGGCTTGTCACGTTCAAAGCTACAAGATACTGCATCGATCAGCCATCCTCCGCACGTGACATCCTACGGAACCATCAACGACGACGACGACGATGAAGACCCAATTGGAACAAGCCGCAATCACCATAATAAGCAGCCGCATGATAACCGCAGGTTCTACGATGACTTCACAACAATCGACTGGGTCCGCGATGGCATTGACGAATCCGCACGCAGAAAGTTCATCCAATCCCTTCCTGGCATCAGGGGTCGGATTACTGGCATGCTCGATGCCATGCAAGGCTGGGTGCTCATAGCAATTATAGCCTTTTCCTTTGCTGTCTTGGTGTACGCTATAAACGAGCTTGAAATGCTGCTTTTTGACCTCAAGCAAGGCATCTGTGCGCCCCATCCGTTCATGCGCTACTCTGAATGCTGCGATACTTCAAACGACGTTACTACTAGCATCAGCAACAACTTCAAAACCAATGCCAATCATCACCAATGCGAGGCCTGGAAGCCATGGTCTAGTGTTTTAACTTCTCTATCAAACGAAACAACCCTCATTGCCAAACATGCTGATTTCATGGCGTATTTCGTCCTAACCGTCTCCTTTGCTTTTCTCGCAACAACACTCACCTTGAAAACAAAAACAGCCAGCTTCATTCCAAAAACACTTCCACATGAACCGGAAAATCCACCTTCTGAAAGCCAGCCCCTGATGGCTAGCATGGCCAGCCATAAAGATCTCTCAGAACCCCGCGTCATTTACTCAGCATATGGCTCCGGCGTAGCTGAGGTCAAAACTATCTTGTCTGGATTTGTGATACGTGGGTACTTGGGCACCCGTACGCTCGTCTTCAAATCAATCGCCCTTATATTCTCAATTGCATCCGGCATGTCTCTAGGAAGAGAAGGTCCTTTTGTTCATTTAGCTGCATGTGTAGGCAACATTTCCTGCCGCTTGTTTCCAAAGTATGCAGAAAATGATCTCAAACGCAGACAAGTACTCTCGGCCGCCTCTTCCGCCGGAGTCGCTCTAGCGTTTGGATCACCTCTAGGCGGTGTCTTGTTTGCACTTGAAGAAGTCAGCTACAACTTTATGCCGTACCAGCTATTTCGCATTTTTTTCTGTGCCATGATGTCCGCCCTCTTTCTAAAGTTTCTGGATCCTTACAAAACTGGCAAAATTGTGCCCTTTGAAGTATCCTACGACCAGGACTGGTACGCTTGGGAACTCCTTGTGTTTGTGTTTCTGGGAATCGCAGGCGGGCTCTACGGTGCCCTGTTTTGCAAGTTTACAACCTGGTGGCCAAAGGTTTTTCGTGACGCCCATGGAAAGTTTTTCAAGTCGCATCCGCGCATTGAAGTAGTATTGATAGCAGTAATCACCGCCTGTTTAACCATTTCAAATACTTACTGCAGATCCGCTATTTCTGAACTCCTTCTCGATCTCGCAAGCCCTTGCTCGGATCCCAACGGCGACCAGAAAGTCGTCTCTAGTTTATGCCCACTGGAACCTGAATTAATCCCCGCCGCCCTCTGGCCACTATGCTACGCGCTAGCCATCAAAATCGTCTTAACGGCTGTCACCTTTGGTATAAAGGTTCCGGCTGGCATCTACGTTCCCTCAATGGTGACAGGTGCGCTCTTTGGCAGAATTACCGGCATGCTTCTACAATACCTGGCGTCAGCAACCAACATGTTTGACTGGCTTGGAACTTCTGTCAGCTTTAAAATAGCCACCATTGTGCCTGGAATCTATGCAATGGCTGGTGCAGGCGCGTTCATGGCGGGCATTACACGTATGAACGTCACACTTGCAGTTATTCTGTTTGAACTAACTGGCTCGTTGGACTATGTCATGCCCTTTTCAATTACAATCCTAGTAGCTAACTGGGTAGCCAATGCCGTTGAGCCCAAATCCCTCTACGAACTTATAATTGAAAAAAACGACTTTCCTTATCTCGACAATAGACTTGTTGTCTCCTTTGACAGCTCCCTGGCTGACTTGGTCACGCATGTACCTCAAGAAAACATTTTAAACCTCAGTGAGGGACCCTATGTGACTGTAGCTCGGCTCGAATCGATCTTAAACAATTTGCACTCTCGAGGAGAAATTGACGGATGCGTGCCTCTCGTCATCAAAGGTCCCGTTCTAGTTGGCCTCATCTCAGCTCCACAATTGGAATTTGCACTGGATCACGTCCGGTCTCATCATCACATGAACATGCAGAATGAGGAGAGCAGAATGAGGCTGGGCGACATGTTATGCCGGGTTTCAGTCAACGATGCTGATTTAAACAAGTATCATCACTACTTTAACAGCTCAAACGCAGCTAAGCAGTCAACTCCATCTTCTTCCTCTTTCTCCTCTCCCAATGACATTCTCTTACCATCACCATCCAACAACACTGGCCTTCTTCCATTTGTAGACCTAACCGCCTATGTCGATCGTGCACCCCTAGCACTAGACGTTCACTCACCCCTAGCTCTCGTCCACATGATGTTTACTAAACTAGGTCCAAGAGTGATCTGCGTCACTCGCGACGGATTATTTCTAGGCGTCCTGCACAAGAAAAAATTCATTGACTTTTGCATTGCACGGAAAGGAGGTAAATGAATGGGAATTTTCAAAAAAAAAAAAAAATAAATAAATAAATAAAAACCCATTTGAAATAATAATATAATAATAATAATAATGATAATAATATAATAGTTCCACCAAGTTTTATTTTCTCTTGTTTTGAGGAAAATCTGCTAGTGCCGAAACTCTTAAGTTTCATGGGGGGGTTTTTTTTTTTTCAACACAAAATCCAGGAACCGTCGACACAATGATTTACTTTTCTATGACTTTTCTTTATTTTTTTATTTTTTCATTAGTTCATTTCTTCTTGCCTATAGACAATTATATAGCGATGATGATGGTAATTTTTATTTTTATTTAAATCCTTTTATTTCCAAATACCTCCATTTGATTTACTCACCCAATCGAGCATGCTCTAGTTTTATCAAAAAATAACAATAATATGAAAATAATATGCTCTTAGTAACACTCACACTCTCAGCTTTTTAATCCCTGGTCAATTTACATTCCCAGCCAGAGGTAGCAGAATCCAAGAGTGGCAGAGACGCACCAAGGCACCAGCCCAGTTCATTATTCTTAATCTTTTTTGCAATCTTGACCTCGCGTGATGCAGGAATATCATAACCAGTATGCAAGATTGAAAGAATGTAGGACAAGTCACCGCACCATTGTGGGTTCTTCTTAAGCTCATCCACCGCACCGTCAATAGCAGTAAAAGAGTCGTAAGATTGTTTGCCATTGCAAACCTTGTGAGCAAGATCCCGAAGCTCATCAATGTTGAAAGAAGATGGCATGCCCAAAGGAAATGTACGATCATAAAAGTAAGAAATCACATACAAGTCGCTCTCACGCAAAAATGAATCCACCAATGATGGCTGATGGATTCCGTTAAATGAGCAGGGCGCCAGTGTGCACTCAGCTTCCTTGTTGAGCATAGTTTCAGCAAGCTTTTGACACTGAAGCATAGATGGTTCTTTCGGACCCGCAAACTGAACAACGTACTCGGTCTCGTCAACTGTGACCTTGACATCCTCCATCTTGGTGCCGGGCGGAAGACATGGGTTGATCAACGTAGTGGTCTTTACATTAGTTCCAGACTTCAAGTAAGTTGACACAATGTTGCCGAAAATGGTTTCACGAGCCACGTTAAGTCCATACCCCAAATGGGAGTGCTGGTACAAGGAGTAATGATTGGTTCCAAACTGGAGATCGTACCTGTGGTCTCCTTCGGGCAGTTGCTGCTTCTTGTCTTCAAAAGTGGGCTCAAAAACAATCTGAGTAGATCCTCCACCCAAGTCAAACACAGCAGCGGTAGCGGGACGCTTGGAATCTTTGCCACCTGCGCTGCTACCAGTAACAATGTTTCCGAGAAGATAGTTAACAGTGACCCAAGCGTAAGCGCCCTCATCGGCACCGCTAAGCATGGCAACGCCATTAGCTTCCTTGGAAACAACAGCAAAGGGATACTGAGTTTCGAGATGCGTGCGCACGGCATCCAAAATGGCAGTAGCCTTTTCTTCACCAATAAGTCTGAGACCTGCCGTAGCCTTAACAGCAATAGGAGTGCACTTTTGAACGTCCTTAGGGACAGACTCAAGAGCCAGCTTCAAAAGCGGATCTAAAGATTTGGCGGCCGCCTGAGGGTCTGTCTTATATGACGACAGACCAGGTTCGAGCATCTTGAACTCTTCGCTAACCAAACGAGGACTAGACTGGCAGTTGTTGAAGTGGTATACATGGACACGGGATCCGGAAGACCCAGCATCGATCATAATGACATATTGGTTAATGGGCGAAACTCCGTCAAAAGACTTTGAGCATTCAAACGACCCAGTCGACGACGAGAGTTCTGAAGCGGCCTTGTTGGCTGTGGATGCTACTGCGCTGCTCAAGTCATAGGAAGTAGATGAAATCAAAAGATAGATAATGACAAGAAGGGAAATGGCGCCGGCGGTGATGATGCGCCCTGAGCGAGGTCCTGCAACGGTAGAAACAGGCTTCATAACAACAGATAGTATAGCGGCCGAGTCTATAAGGAGTGTAGAAGAAAAAAAAAAGAGAGAAAACTCGAGATCAAAAAGAAGAATAGGATTCCAATTATATTCAACCCCTTTCCCTGGTTTTTTTGTTTTTAAGCGGACTGAAAAATCGTTGACGTCGTGGCATTTTAAAAAAAAAAAAAAAGTAGATCTGTTCTACGTAACGTCACGTGCATTATAAATTGCAATCCAATCCCTTGTACGGCTGATACTTCATAATTTGGCCTTGCTAAAAGTTTTGAACTAAAGATCTTTTGAAGTCTAATAAGAAAAAAAAAAAAATTGAAAAAAATAAGACTAAATAAATGTGCAACAAAATAATTTAAATATATGAATCGTGTAAGGTCGTAACATGAGGACATTCCTCTAGCTTGAAGAAGTAGAAGAAACCATCGTAGAGATACTACAACTGCTAGCTGAGGACTTGAAGACAGGTAATGGAGAGTTTGTAGGTTTCGTAGCAAGTACGTGAGGATTTCTTGCAGTGCTACTGGTAGCATTGCTCGTAGCGTTGTTTTTCTTATACCACCAGGCACGCTCTTCAATACAAGCTCCATTGTTGCATCCACAGGAAAGATGATGGGTTGTATCCGTTTGATAGTCCTGCATAATGAGGGTAGGATGGTGATTTGGAATTTCGGCAACCTTTTTGGCGCAAGAAGCTGGAATGTAGATGTTCTGGAACATGTTGTTTAACGAATTTGAGTCCATTTTCCTTTTTGTGTGTGTTGTATGAGGGTTTCGTGTGTTGGTTAGAGAGACCAATATCAGAAGAAAGGGCAGAGCTACATGTCGGTCGAAGAGATGCTAATGCTGTTTTATATATCTGAATTTCTCAAGGTCTAATTCAATAGATCTTATGGCGAAGGAACTAAAAATGTTTCGACATGTAAACTAAATTGAACGGATCACTTGAATTTGCCTGAAATATTCAAAATATTCAAAATTTAGTCGATTGTAGTTCTTGGGCTTAATAAAAGAGTTATGTTTGCAAATGTTCAAAAATACATAAAAATGTATAAATGTAAGGTTTGCACGCTCATGATGATCATTCATGTTTATATTGCTCTGGCCATTGTCCAACTCATCAGGAAAACTTTCATTTTACCATAATAGTTCTATCCCAATAAAGACAAATGGCTGTGTCAAGTGAGAGGAAAAAATAGCTCAGTGCCACAGTAAGATTCAGCTCAATCTGCCCAACAATATGGATTAAAACAATAACCTTTCAGTGAAATGAAGCCAGAAACAGAAGCATTAATTTGAACTACAAGTATGGTCGCAGGATAGAACACTCGACCTGACACAACTCCTTGTTTCTTCCATTTTCTCCTAGTATTGAGCATTGAATAACCTAGTGAAATTAGCCAAAGAGGTCTTGAAATTTTCAAGTGCAAGTCAACACTGGGCTGTACCTGCCCATGACGACGCGGCTCTTTGCCAGCCGTTCCCTTAGTGGATCAGCAAACGATTCGTAATTTGAATGCAAATTGTTTGGATCAATATAATTCAAACTCAAGTGTTAGTGCTTTGAGGGTCTTAATTTAGCAGTAGTGGTGTGGCTCTAGCTCTCCCTCGGCCAACTGGGTGTTCCAAAATTGGATTCTTATGTGTCATCGCACTAGGGATAAAGGGCTAGGAAATGTTCTGCATTGTACGCTGGGAATATATTTCGCAAGAAATCAATATATTTCATGTCTCCATGGACATTAGTTTGATGTACATCTTTTGTAGCTATCCTTCAAGTGTTAATTTAACACAAAACTTGAGTGAGCTGATTTTTCATACCTGCTGTTCCATTCTCTCATTCACATAGCTGGCAAATATCAAGGCTTTTTCGCACCATCTTGCAGCCTTCTGACTTTGCTTCATCCTAATTCACAATGTCAGCTTCTCGTCCCTAGTTTGTCCTATAACAATATCGGACACTTACTGCTTTTGGTAAACACCATGGTTCCAGCAAGCCGTGGCTATTAATTGGCGTTAATCTTGTACCTCTTGGTTCTTTCATACGTACCAATCCATTGAATTTCGTGCACTGGGTATCCCGCAGTCTATGAGCGCCTAGGGTTAGTTGTGGCTTCATCAGGACGCCAACATTTACTCACTTTACGTAATGAAAGCCCCTCTCTTAGGTGCAAAATCGCTTCTTCACATAGCTGCTCTCGGCTAGGTAGTGTCAAGCTCATGAGAATGCGAACCCATTTAGTAGCAGTATCCAACGTAGACTTTTGTGAATAAATTCCCTCCTTAATAATTATCTGCAAGGCTCCCAGAAGTATGTCCGTAGGACAACTTTCTTCGCTGAGTAGCAAGTCAACCCCACATTCTAATATGTGTTTTTCATCTTGGTATTCCACAAGTTCCTTAACTAACGAGTTGATTAAATGCCATTGTTCAAGCTTGATGGTGCTATCCAAATTGTATAGAAGTAACTTGCCCCGGTACTCGGTTTCTGACTCCTTTGTTTCTGTTTCATTCCACAAGCGACCTCCATCTTTTGCTAGTGCCTGAATCTTCTCATACGCGCGCTATTTGGATTAGATGCAAATATGCTGCAAGTTTGTGATACCCTACCATTTTTTTTGAACCCTCTGCTGTTGACGTCCATCTGCGCAAGTTATAGATCATTAATGTTGTGCTAAACATTTTCCATTTCTTTAATTCTTCTTTCTCGCTGAATTCAGCGGTTTCGGGTACTGATTCTATCCACTAACTAATTGTTAGCCGTGCATTTTGAATAGCCACCATCTCACCTTGAGAGCCAAGTCCGCTAATGCCAGTGAGCTCTCAATGTTTCCGTCTTGTGACTGATGCAACGCTGAGTTATAAGCCTTACTTATAATCCACATTACATCCTTGGTTCGAATTGCTCCTTTATTTTGCGTGCCAACAATACTGAGTCCCTGATTCAAAATGCTAGTAATCATTTGAGATGCATCCAAACATTCCTGTTTATCCTTGTCATCTTCCCCATGGGTCATTCCTTTTAACAGCAATTGTATTGCGCATCGAATCAAGGAAGAAACGTCTATCCCCTCAGGACTTTTGCCTTCTTTTTTAGACATCATATCCATGACGCTTTTCATCCCGTCTAAGGTAAGTTCTCTTGATCCCTTGTCCCGAGCTTTTCCAATGCAAATAGCTAAGGCAACAATAGAATATTCGTCATTTTTAGATTTGATGTTATCCAAGCATTCTCGTGCTATCTTTGTTAGGTCATTTCAGTGCCTGGCTTGCTGGTACTTACCTTTAGTATAATCATTCTCCTGTAGCCAGAACTCGAACATGATGCTAAGTGTTCGCGTATTTTTTTGATTGTCTTCGCTCAAGACGGAATAAAAATCATGAACTTTCTCAGATATGTTCAACTTTGAATAGCAAAATAAGAGTTTTCTTGAAATGTGAGCGTTTGAAAGTTGCATTTTGCCTGGTCTTACCTCTCAAGTTTTTCAAGCACATCGCGATCGATTTGGTCACGTAATAGATCATGCTGTAATATCTCAAGCCATGAAATGCTTTCTTCGTAATGATCGTCACACAGCAGTTTCTGCACCCGATTCCATACTAGCTTGGAAAAAAAAGTGTCAGCAAAGTGTACTCGAAACTTTTGTGGAAAATACCATTGGAATCGCTTGTGCAAGCATTACTGGGATTTCGCCAGTCAATTTTCTCTCAACCACTAAAAAGTTAGCACAATCACCACTTAAATTTTCACTAATTACAATCAAAAAATTCTTCAAGTTGTGAGGCCGGACATTCCAAGTTCTCAGTCGTTAGTTCGATGCGCTTCACTAGTAAATCATTCGATATCTCCTCATTATCTTTTATTGACACGTGGTTTGTGATGACATAGTCAATGCAGGTCAGAGTATTGCATTTTTTCTGCAAGTGCTGTACTAAAAACATGAAACTAAAGTCTGGTAGTTAGCCAGGCACCATATTAACTGAAAACGTGGTACCTTGAAATTTCCTTTTTCACATCAACACATAAAACCAATTCCATCAAAGCTGTAGCGATGTTAATATTTGTTGGAATTGAGTTATTATTTCACAAGTATTACTTGTTTCATAGACTTCGGGCTCAGCATTTTGGGCGTCTAATATTTCAAATTTTGAAAGAAATGTTTCTATGCAGTTTGGGAAGTGCTGAAGGTTATTAGCTTGCACCGATAGATAAACTTCCTTAAGCTCACAATTTCCAAATCCTTGACAATGGTCACAGCTTTATCAGGGGTCTCAGCGCAAAGTGCTCTCACTATACAAAGTCAGATCATCTCAATATCTGCAGAAGATTTGAGCCGTACCTAGTAGTCTGCTAGAGTTTAAAACAACAGAATCGTGCTTTGCAGTAAGGTTGGAACCAAATTCCTTGGAGTTAGCGCAGTCCATTGTTTTAGTCGCCCAATCAACGGTCATTTTGACATCGCCATTCTGAGACATTTCTACAGAACAGTTATATAGATCAATCGTAAAATGAAGCAGAGATTCGGGGGCTATTGCCTGCAGCCCAAGATGTAGCCTATCATATGCTAACTTTGCTGGTCCATACTTTTTTTCTTTCAAATCCTAAATAAAGAAGTTAGAATATACCTGAATGGGTATAACTTTTTTTTACAATTATAATTCGTAACATTAGATACTCGAGCTCAAGACGCTCATATTTTTTGAGCTGCACGGGATCTAGTGAGCTCCTTTTTTTGTCTAGTTTGGCGATACACTAAAAAGGTCAGTGGCCATATACTAGGGATCAACATTTCTGAAGGTTACAAAATCACAAAGTTCTCGCGCTTGAATTGATTCGTCCAGCTTTCCACAATCTGTGGGTGTTAGCAAGGATTTAAAAGGGATGTGGAAAAATATTTGATATACCATGTAGTGCATTAGCTGCTTTAAGAGCACACTTTAAAGCTCTTGTTGTGTCTGTTGGGTCAGAAAAAGCGCTAAAAAAATTATTCCGCGGGCTCTTACTAAAGACGCTCTCCACGAGGGATTGATGGATGGTTAACAATGTTGCAGCCAGAAATTTCACTAACACATTAGTATATGGCAAATTCGGGTCCAGGGGTACTAATCATACCCAATGATAATATGACTACCCTAGATCTCTGAGTCTCGTCTTTTGAAATCAGAACGCACTGATTCCACAAATCAGTAACTTTCGAGGTTAACCAAAAGCTTCGAAAATCTAAGTTTTCTTTTCTTACCACTCGAGTCAAACAACTTGAGAGTAGACTCTGCAACATTTTGAACAGAATTCCTTATTTTCGTTTCAAAAGATTGAGCTAACGGCAGAGTCGTTTGGCACTGGGCTCGAGTTTCGCTATCTTTTTCTGCATTTCCAATTGAGTTCACCAAATACTCGATTGTGTCTGGAAGGTTAACTTTTGACTAGATAAAAAGTATGAAAACTCACGAGAAAGGCTTTTTACAGTGGACTCGCCTGCACTGACATTGTTAAACTCCATTGTGATTGAATTTGTGAATGAATGATTAAAGATTGAAGTGGAATGGAGAGAAATTTCAGCTGTTAATGAGCATCACAAACATATTGTTGTGATATTTTTGAACACTTCAAAGAATTTCACCATAATACGGTGCAGAATTACAATTCATTCAATCACATTAATCATGAACCAATGCGCAATATCTGGGATTTAGATCTAAAGAATATTTAATGCAAATGTTCTAAACACCAAGTGCCAAAATCTAAGTACTAAGTATCAAGTTCTTTTGTGCAGCTTAGCGCTGACCTAATTAGTTTCTTTTGTTTCGTCACCACCACCAAAAATCAATTCTACACATTAACGCCTGTTAAAGACTACAGATCTTGTAGATTTAATTTATTGCATTTTATTCATGTATAATTATTAAAGCGATTCAGGCGAAATATATATGGCCTTCTGGTTGAAAAGTTGGGGTGTTAATGTGTCTTACTGAGCCCAAATAAATCGTATACATTCCTGCAAACCAACACAACGAAATTTCTTTCTTCCTTTTTTTTTTACAAAAAAAAAATCCCTAGTTAAACCAAACGGACTATTCCACCACACTGATCTTTCTTATCGATTTTGGATTCTCAACCGGTGCTGTGGATTATTGATCATCAGCTAGTCAAACCATTTAGTACAGGCCGTACATACACACTCACCAGCATCCTTCAATTGCTCAACTGTAAAACGCATCGACAATAATGGAGGCTCATTCATCTGCTGCAGAAGAAATATACCCGCTTGCTCTTTTAATTGATGAGTTAAAGGTATGTAGATGAGATTGCTTTGCATCCTTTAATTAATGTGACGCGCTTCAATACTTCAAAGCAATGTGAGGTGGCTATTGGGCCCATCGCAGATTTTGCATCACTCTAGCTTGTTAATTTTGATTCCCTTGACTCCTATCTCATTTTCACGTTACTCTCATTATTTGAGTGTATATATTTTGTGTGCCCACGCGAAACACCGAGGTTGCGTTCAAGATCATTGGTTGTGTGTTAATTGACTAACGTACTTCTTTGTAGCATGACGAAGTTACACTACGATTAAATGCTATGCATCGTTTGTCAACGATCGCTCTTGCCTTGGGTCAAGAAAGGACTCGTACAGAGCTAGTTCCATTCTTAGAAGAAGTCACTCAAGAAGATGAGGATGAAGTTTTGACTGTTCTTGCCGAGGAGTTAGGTGGTTTCATTCCTTATATTGGAGGGCCTGAATATGTTCATATTCTCCTTAGCACTTTGGAGGGTCTTTCCGCTATGGAAGAACCTGTTGTTAGGGACAAGGCTGTAGAGGCCATCAATAAGCTCTGCGAATCACAAACTGCCGACCAAATTGAGGCACACTTTATTCCACTTCTTAAACGACTTTCCTCTACTGAATGGTTTTCTAGTAGAGTTTCTGCAACAGGATTGTATGCTACAATTGTTGCTAAGGTTTCTACCGCTGTTCAAGAGGACCTCCTCGCTTTTTACAAGGACCTGAGTCAAGATGAAGCCCCCATGGTCCGAAGGGCTGCTGCAACAAACCTTCCTAACATAATCATTGCTCTTCCTGAGGCCAAATTTGAGGGCAGCATATATTCCATGTTTCAGTCACAAGTCACGGACGATCAAGATTCCGTGCGTCTACTTTCAGTGGATGTACTTATCGCCATTGCCGAGACACTCAAAACTCAAGAAATTTCCAAGTACAACTCTGAGTTGGTTAATTTGTCAAACACTCTTTTTAACGACAAGAGTTGGCGTGTCCGGTATATGGCAGCGAATCGTTTTGAGAAGCTTGCCATTAGCTTAGACAGTGCTGAAGCAAGAGGAAAGTTTGTTCCGGCTTTCGTCAATTTAATGAAAGACAGTGAGGCTGAAGTCCGAACTGCTATTTCAAAACAAATCCCTGGCTTTTCCACTTTAATCTCAAGAGAGGTTATTTTACAAGAAGTCATCCCTAACGTTGAGGTACTTTCTCAGGACTCTTCTCAGCATGTGCGTGCTGCTTTGGCATCGGAAATCAGTCGCCTTGCACCTCTTCTTGGCAAAGAGAAGACTATTGAATCGCTTTTGCCCACATTTTTGCTCATGCTGAAAGATGAGTTTCCCGATGTGCGACTCAATATTATTTCAAAATTACACGTTGTCAACGAGGTGATTGGTATTGACCTGCTTTCCAAGTCACTGCTGCCTGCTATTAGTGATCTTGCTAAAGACAAGCAATGGCGAGTTCGTTTGGCCATTATTGAATACATTCCCTTACTAGCTGAGCAACTAGGTGTCTCATTTTTTGACCGTGAGCTCGGTCCTTTGTGTATGACCTGGCTTTGGGATAATGTTTATTCCATTAGAGAGGCAGCCACGTTAAACTTGAAGAAGCTTGCTGAAGTCTTTGGCATTGAGTGGGCAAAGGAGGAAATTATTCCGCATATTATTGTCGTGGGAGCTAATACCAACTATCTCTATAGATTGACAGTGCTGTTTGCAGTAACAGTTCTTATTCCAGTTGTCGACACTCGAACCATCAACGAGTCAATCATCCCGTTTTTGAATAATCTGATGAACGACCCGATCCCAAACATTCGATTCAACGTTGCAAAGACCTTTAAGGTACTGGTAGAGACGTACTTAAAGCCTCAATATCCATTGGAAGAGGAAGATGAGAAAGTTGCCCAGGATTTAGGGGCTGAGGAAAGTACCAAAGCCACTGCCGAAGAATCCGAGGACGCTGAGAAGAATGAAGCAGCAGAACCCAAAAAGGAAGATACTGCTAGTAAGACTGAGACGACAGCTGATCTGGCCGATAACTCAGAAACAGCAGTAGCGGCTTCTGCCATCACACCTGCAAAGAGAAGGGGTCCTTTAGGTCCTCGTGCTGACCGTCAAACTATCAAGGAGCTGATTGACAACACTGTGGTGCCCAATTTGGAGAAGCTTGCAGACGACAATGATGTGGATGTTAGATACTTTGCAAACAAGTCTCTTGAAGAAATTGAAGAATTAGTTAAGCAGGTTTACAATTAAACTTGTACGAGTGGCAAAAAAAATGAAAAATGAAATAAACCATAATAAAATGAGAGATCATTATTCTGTATTTTTTTTTTTTCCATATATCAAGTCAATTTCTTCAGTACGAGTTGCGAACGTAGAAAAACAAATTGTTTTTTATTTTCATTTCACCAAAGGACTGTGAAGTCGCCCGAGCTACTGTCTAATCAATATATGCGTTTACATCTACAAATGTCTAAATAATAGCCAGAAAGATTGTTGTTTCTTTTTTAAAAAATAAGGGCATTTAATACATTCACCGAATTTTATGAGATAACTACTGATTTTCACGGCTTTACAATGCTAATTGTTTTGGTTATTCAGCTTGAAGCTTCATGTATTCCTGTACACAATATAAAGAAAAAAAAAGTAGAAATTCGTATATCGCATAGCAGTTGCTGGAAACAAATTTTGGATTTGGTAAAATTTTTCCAAATAGCAGACAATAAAATTGGTGGTTTACGATATCCC
>JAKVQY010000316.1:0-16603 GCA_030463045.1 Geotrichum macrosporum
GCAGCTCCCTTTCTAAGGCGGGTATGGGAGGTGAAGATGGAGCCCGCACCCTTTCTCTGATTGCGAATAACACGACCTGAATAAAAAGGTTAGAAGACTAAAACACTGGTATTTACTTCTCGCCTGCAAGGCAGTTGAGCTTCATCAACTTTGACTTACCCATGGCTAATTACTGTTGCGGTGATTGTCGAAGGCAGACGGTGGAAGAGTCTGTAAAAAGTGAGAAAATTGAAATCATCACTTACTGGGAGTCGCCCTCTGCTGGAAATTTTTTCCCATCTCAAATAGGAAAGACAGTCACATTTTGTTTTGGGTATGCCCTTACCGCAATATGGGCTAGGGACCAATTGAGTTTTCACTACTCTACGCTACCGAGAACCAAATCGTCGTGGAGAGGAGCGTTGCAGGCCGTCGAACTAAAACGGAGAGACAAAAGTTTGGCCAGACTGTGTCAAAAGTCAATAATACGCGAGGGCCTAAGTTTTCATGAAAATTTGTACGATCGTGTTATTTTCACGTAAAAGAATTAGATGATTCAAGTCTGCATTGATATATTCACCATTTATTCACCTAAGGACCATTTAAAACACCAAATAAACCAGGAAGGATCAATATTTGCATAGTACAAGAGGTACAGGATTGTGCTCTTTTTCGACTGCACTCCTTGATTGAGATCCAATACCGCTCAACTTGGGTCTAAATACATTTAACTGGACACACTCTGCTCGATTTTGCCATACATGACTAAATCTGCTAAAATTGAATCCTGACAGCCTCCGTAGAAGACGATGTATGGCAATTGAAGAAGGTTCCTAGGTTCCTACACTTGTATAGTGTAAGTTCTATATAGTAAATTAGTAGCAAGCTTTACATAGTTTTGAATACTTAATCTCAGATTGAGTATGTTAAAGGTTAGTTTTGCTGACACCTGATTTTCGAAACCTATCATTGTTATTCCAATTTTTTTCTCCCTTCATCTTTGAAAATTCCTTACACTTAAGCAACCCTCCTTCTAATCACATTGTAAAACCTCAACTCGGCCTAGCCAATACATAACTATGACGAGCAATTGGACCCATGACGTGACCAAAACTGTTCCCTTGGTGCTGCTGGGTCTCATTGGTGCGTACTTTGTTTACCAGACAGTCTCAACGCCGACTGCTTACCGCAAGAAAAGTAGCAACACAGCGAAAGAAACTACTACTGAGTCATCAGATTCTTCGCCATCACAATCGCAGGACTATCAAGAACCACAACTTTTCAGAGATCCTGATACTGGTGAATACTTGATCTTTGATAATGGCAGTGAGACTCCCAGAGTAATTTCTGTGGATGAAATTTACGAGCTGACAGGGTCGCGGCCCGTCGATGAGAGTCCTTCCAACGAATTGCCTGCTGAAGAGAAAGAACAACCGGAAGAACAACAAGAAGTTTTACAAAAACAGGAGGAACTGGAAGAAGAAGAAAAAGAAGAAGAAGAAGAGCAACTAGAGGACATTCCAACACATGTTCGACAGCCTATACTTGAAGAAGGTGAGGAGCCAGTTGAAATTCAGCGACCACCACATAATGGCGGAGTGATTGGAAACGAAGATTTTGAAGGAATTGAAGACGAACAGTTTGATGTTGATCTGGAACTTGCAAACCAGCGACTACCCCAGATTGAGCCTGGTGTCGGACTAGGAGGTCCCGGTCCCGCTACGACTAATAACAATAATAACAGAGTTGTGGGAACAAAGAAGGCCAAGTCCATAGAACGTAAAGACCAGCGTCGCGCATACTTTGAACACCAACGCATGCAGGCTCTCGTTGATAAACAGGATGAAGAAGAGTTTCAGCGACGATATGGCGACATCATTGAAGAAGAACGGGAAGAACGCAGGTTGCTTGAGGAAGAGGCTGACAGGGAAAGAAAGGAACTTTTACGCAAACAACGGGAGGAAGAAGAAGCACTAAAGCGTGAAAAAGATCTCGTGCGTCGTACCTTAGACTCTTTACAGCCTGGAACCGCATTACCGTTAGAGTCCCAAGTAGAAAAAGAGCTAGCACAATCTCTTGTGAGTTCCGTCAGCAGTTCACTTTCTTCCCCATTCGTTATTGGGAAAGATTCTGATTGGATTGTGAAGTTCAGTGAACACGAGGTAGATGAACTGGCAAAAATCATTAAAGAAAAAGGTTCACTGACATATTCAGAGCTGGCTGACAATTTGACGGCCATTGCTCAAAAATAATGGGATTATGGCGGGTTGGACAAGGACTGGGCCCTGTTCATACAGAAGAAGCGAGTTAAGAAAACAGTCAGCCATTGTATAGAAAGATTCTTGGAATAATACTATATTAAATATACTATTTCAATTCTATCTACCTCTGTTATTACTTTAAATAACACAATATGTAGTGTTAAGTGTGTTTGCCATATTTTTTTTGTTTTTAGTCCTTTCAATAATAAGTATCTTGCATCATAAAAACATAAAACTAACAATTTACCTTCATGATAGTTTTTACTTGCAAGAGAAAAGACAGAACGTTCCCAGCGGACTGCTTATACTCCCCCTCCGGCCTACTCATTAACCGATAATAAAGCTACATCTAGGTCTGAAACTGACTCTAAATAGTCTATCCTGGTAAAACAATCCACACCACTTAGAGTCCAAGGTTCGAATTCCGTTACACCAGTGTAATCTACTAGCGCATGTCCACCACAGAAAGCTCCGTAAATATCACGGACCTATCCACTCAATTTCTTTTGTAAAAAATGTAATCAACACTGTGGATAAAACTCAAGAAAGAAGAAACTTCTACTAAATGCCCGGGAAAAATTGAACAACGGCAACAGTAACAGCAACAACAGCTACAAGCCGTATCAGAAACAAACAACAACAATCCACCGCACCCCGCCGACTATTAAAATATGTCACCAAAAACCCATCATTCCTATGATGGCACAAAGCACCCATGGCGGAGCAACAGTCAGCCGTGTGCGATACAACAGTAACAAATCCAAGAATGCCTCGTACTATGGATTCGCCGAGTGTTTCTCAAGTTTCCCAGGCCAAGAGATTACGCGGGCGCTGTGGGCTTTGTGGAAACTGACTTGTATGTGGTAGCCAACGTGGTTTCCTCCAAGGAGACAGGGAGGAAAAGAGAGGTAAACAGAAATTAAGTCACTTGAGCTCAGGGTAAAATTAATAAAGTGTTAAACAATTTGGTATATTGCAGTCTTGTAAAAAAACACGTAAAACCCAATTAAAACGGTGTTGCAAGATTCAAAGTAGAAATGATAAATCCGGAAGTTTATCCACAATACCTGAGATTGTTTCTTGCTCTTGTGCTTGTTTCGTTTGGGCAGAAGGCTGGAGCGGTCCAAGTAATACAATGCTTTTCTCCGCTTCGCTTGAAGCAAACATGGGCTCAAATGCTACGGAAGATTCCACAATTGCCGGTATGCCGTTAAAATTAACCGAAGTTGGGCTAGGTGAAAGAATTGGTGGAGAGGCTGTGACAAAATCAGCAAAGTCATCAGCGAAATTGCCAAAGTCGTCTCCGTTTTGTAGAGTGCTCTCAACATCTGTGAAAACAGGCCTAGCCGTTGGTAAAGAAGATTTTTTAAGTGTTGTCGGAGTAATTGGCACCGTCCAGTCTATTCCCGACGACTTCGTTTGAATTAGTTTACTTGATATGCTTGTAGAGAATGATTCTATGCTTGTGTCAGAATGTGTAAAGGCTTTACTTGTTTCTGAATCATGCAAAATTGGAGAATCGTTGCTCAGTAAAACGTTAGACTTGGGATCCATTTGAGCAAACCTTTGAGTGTTATATGGCATGGATTCGGATTTATTTTGTTGTGATTGCGATGTTTCTTGAGATAAAGCAAGAGGAATGAATCCAACTGCAGCATTACTTGTACTCGGCAAGAGATTTAACGGCGTCGAAGAAGCAATGGCAAAGTCTTTATTGACATTTGAAAAAGTGATACTCTTCACAACTTGCGAAGCATCTTTGTCAGGTGATATAAAATCGCCCCATTCTTCTGATTCGCTTTGGTGATCGGAAATAGATGCTGAGCGCGGAGACTCAGAAGAAACATTTCTTCCCCGATCTAACTGAAATTCAACCTTAGAAGACAAAGATTTTTGCAACACATTTTCTGAAGCCAAATTTTCCGCAGAAACGGAATTTGAGTGTGGTGGTTTAGAATAACTGGGCAAAACAGAAGGTGAGTTTTCTACAATTGGTGTAGAAGAAACTGAATGAGAAGTAGATTCAGGGAAATTAGGTGACACAAAAGGGCTACCCTCAATAGTGGTTGCAGAAGAGTTTTGATTTAGTGCCACAGTCGGCATTGCGCTACTGACAATTGATGAAGGCTTAAATTTCTTGCTTTGCGGTTTCCATTTGAATTGAAATCCAAATGATGGTTTTCGGAACTCTTGCTCTTTCCAATGAGTTATTAGTGTCTCCATCTCCTTCTTAACCTGACTAGAATTCCATCTCGGGAACGAATCTGGCTTGTCTTCTACATGCAAAAACTGTCGCGTGGGTCTTGTCAAATAGTTATTCCATTTACGGGCTGACCCTTGGCTCAGCAGAGACTCCAGACGATGAGTTGTTTGATTACAGGGAGAAACTGAGGGACCGGTGTAGAGGGCTTTAAGAAGCTGATCAATAGGACTTTTCAACAACAATCCATGAGTATAATTGCTAGTATTCTCAGCTTTGTCTTCAGTATCGCCAAACTCTCCAAAATCATCACTGGCATCAGATGTAAATGATTCTAATTCTGAAGATTCCTTTTCGGTTGTGGAAACAGAATTCTCTAATGTCTCACTAAAGTTTGGAGTTCCGATAACTTCAGCTGAGTCGTAAGTCGTACCAGATTCCATGGCAACTCGATGTATTGAAGGTAGGTCAATGCTATCTGTAGATAAATTATCAGAGTCTCTAGCGACTGTCTCGGATGATTCAATTGACCGTTTTGTTTGGCTGACAATTCCAGAAGGCTTAGTTTCCCGAGTGTCCCATCTTTCGTACACCTCAGTATCACCTTCTTTCTTCGTTTTTCTCAAATATTCAGTCTGTGAGGTCCCCACCGGATCGATCTCTCCTTCTTCCAGTACTGCTGAATCGGATTTTGTGGTATCGATCTCTGAGATTTCTGGAAAACATTCTAAGATCCCTTTTTTTGATGCTAGAGATACAAGAGATCCAGTATCTTCATTTCCTACTACATTATCACTGGTCAAATCCAATTTATCCCATAGATTTACTTCGAGAACTTCATTCAGGCTCGGTAATTCCCTGTTGGTTGAATTCTGAGATGAGATTGTTTCAAATGACTCTGTTTCAAGATGTAAATTTGGTTGAGGGGAGGGCTTGGAATCCTGGTCATATCCATCAGTGCTCCAGTGTGAGTCCCATACATTGGGGTATTCACTACCCATGGTCCAGTTGGTCTTGGGAATGGATGGTCTGAGAATGTAGTACTTGTGATTTAATTAAATAGGGGTTGAGAATCATATGTTGACTGATTATGAATTGCAATTAAATGATTAGAAAAAGTATGTATTAGGGTAGGGGCAGTGCCGGTTTAGTGTTTAGCATTTCACAAGGCGGATCTCGAAAATCTCTTAAAACGCATTAAACGTTTTCAATTTTTCATGAAGACCTTGCAAGACCCTTTTTCGTTTGAAATACTCTATCGATTGCCTGGAATTTGGTATTCAGTT
The DNA here is from genome assembly GCA_030463045.1 of Geotrichum macrosporum. Taxonomy (NCBI): domain Eukaryota; kingdom Fungi; phylum Ascomycota; class Dipodascomycetes; order Dipodascales; family Dipodascaceae; genus Geotrichum; species Geotrichum macrosporum. The sequence goes on from JAKVQY010000316.1 coordinate 5,727, forward strand.
CTTTTTAATTGCAAAATTCTTGAATTTGAAGGGCAAATTTTGCTTCAAGCGTCTTTGAATTAGCCATAGTCGAACCTGTTGGCCGTGTCATTTTGCCCATAGTCATAGCCCACTGAGATTATATTCCAATGTCTAATGGAAACCAAAGCTCAGAGAGCGATGTAAGTTTTAACATGAGTAGTTGTGAAATTTCTAACTTGGCGTAGAAAAAAGGGCCTAATGGAAATTCCCCGAATAAGTCAATTCAAAGACCTGAAACTCAGCGTGAGTCTGTGGAGTTAATAACCTACAGTTTTTCTAACAGCACGTAGCACTTGGAAACCCACCCATCAATATAGCCACAGGGCCTGTCTTGCGTTATTTGGGTCAGCGCGAAGGCACTCGAGTATGGAGAGGATCCGCTCTAATTGTCACATACGATAATAGCTCTGTAGTAGACCCAGTTCCAGTTCTTTCTTTTGCTCAAACAATCCTTGGGCAGCAGCAAATTAATCCAATTGAGAGCTATGTGCCTGCAGTTCTTTTCCATCAAGAATATGGCGTTTCTTTTTGGCGTTTTGACCTCGAGTTTGGCCTTGCTCCTTTTCCACAGCTCGTTCGATATACCATCAACAACGGTGCCAAGTCCTCTGAATTTGCTTTGCCAGCAGATTCAGAGTCTATGAATGTAGTCTTCCATTCTTGTAACGGATTCTCTCTATCTGTTGACCCTGATGATTTCAAAGGGTGTCTATGGAAAAATGTACTAGACCATCACCAACAACAGCCATTTCATGCCATGCTTGGTGGTGGAGACCAGATTTACTGCGATGCGGTAAAAGAATTCTGTCCGCCCATTGCAAATTGGTGTAAAATGCACCATCACAGAAAGCATACGCAGCCTTTTCCAGACAGCGATCGCATTGAGACTGAACAGTTTTTTCTTGAAAGCTACATTTCCTGGTATGGCTTTGGGTACTGGAAAGGCCCTAAAGGTTCGTGTTTGAAACCGAGTTTTCCACAGGCGTTGTCTCAGATCCCGTCAGTAAATATTTATGACGATCACGATATTATTGACGGATTTGGGTCGTATTCGGATAAGACTATGCTTAGTCCTGTATTTAATGGAATCGGCAATATCGGGTTCAAGTACTACATGCTGTTTCAGCAGCATACATCACCCTCTGAACCCATTGAAACGGAGCCCTCCTGGGTTTCGCCTCCAAAAACGGGTCCTTACATTCGAGAAAGGAGCAGGTCCATCTACTGTCGCCTGGGCAAGTCAATGGCATTTTACGGTCTTGACTGTCGTACTGAGCGCACTATGGAGCAGGTTGTGACGAAAGAGTCGTACAATATGATGTTTGAACGCATTGCCGCGGAGGTCCGACTGTCCGGTGGAGAAATTCGCCATATTCTCGTGATGCTGGGCGTTCCTATTGCGTACCCTCGACTGGTTTGGCTGGAGAGCTTGCTAACCAGTAAAGTGATGGCGCCCGTTAAGGCTCTTGCTAAGAGAGGTGTTATAGGTGGTACGCTAAATGACTTTGATGGAGCAATCGAAATTTTAGACGACTTAAACGATCACTGGTGTGCGCGAACACATAAAGCAGAAAGGAACGAATTCGTGCACAGATTGCAATCGCTGGCAGTGACCAGCAAGATTCGTGTAACTATTCTAGCTGGCGATGTGCATCTTGCCGCGATTGGGAGATTCCGGGCCAAAGATACAAGTGTGCCTCCAACACAAGATGCCAGGCTAATGTTCAACATTATATCGTCTGCAATCACAAACACTCCGCCACCAGATAATATGGCCGATTTCCTAAACAAGCGCAACAAAATCCATCACTTTGATCATTCTACGGATGAGGATATGGTGCGAATTTTCAAATATGATGTTAACGGTTCCAACCGCAATAACCGATGTCTGCTACCTCGTCGTAATTGGTGTTCCATCTCCGAAATTAAAGAAAATGGAAACGACAAGCATGAAGGACGACAGGCAGGCCCGCGGTTTCCAGAGAGGCGTGATACGGCTGGATCAACTATAAGCCAGCAATCAGCGAGCCGCAAGGAGCCTGTATATCCTGATACTCCTGGCAGTTTATCAATTGTGCTTCACATCGAAAAGGACCAGAAGAGTGTCGAATCTGTGACCATGCCATACGAACTGGTTGTTCCAGTTTACCAGGCCTAAATGACCATCTTGTAATTTTTATTTTTATTTTTTTTATTTGACATATTTTGATAATTTTTAATTCTCCTATCTGTGGAAAGACAAAAGGTCACCTTCCCAACCCTTTGCCACCACGTAGCCCCACATGGAAAACCAGAAAAAAAAACAGCAACCACTTTTTTTTTCTTTCACTGACATCTCTGCGTCTTGTGTCATTTCTTTTACGCCCCTTAATTTTTTCAAAAAACCATACAGGCTTTTGGATAGCTATTTTACGTTTGAATTTAAAACGAATCTTGTGAATAAAAATGAAGGTCTTTTATATTGGAGTTGTTCGAACTGCAGAAAGTAAGGGGCTGGAGCTTGCGTCCGCAAAGGAATTGGGTAGCTTTAGTTTCTTTGAGCGATCTGGGTGAGTTTGGTACAAAAGAAGGTTTGAGAGACTTTGAAGTTGTATACTAATGTGTGTTTCTTTTGCGTTTAATAGTGTATCACAGTTCATGACATTCTTTGCTGATACCGTGGCGGCCCGCACTCTGCCCGGTCAGCGTCAGTCAGTTGAAGAAGGAAACAGTAAGTTTTTGAATTTTGTTTTCACGTCGAATATGGGCGTATAAGTATATATTGCTATTGCTAACTTTGAGTTTTCTAGACTATATTGGCCATGTTTATGGTCGTGTTGAAGGAGTAGCTGGTGTGCTAATTACAGATAAAGAGTATCCTGTTCGAGTAGCGTTCAGTTTACTTAACAAGATTTTGGAGGAATACCTTGTCAAAGTGCAGGCATCTGCGATTTCTAGTGCCACTGCGGCCAATGGTAGCAGTACGGCCTTCCCAGAGCTAGAGGACTATATCCGACGTTACCAAGACCCCCAGCAGGCGGACACAATTATGAAGGTGCAGCAGGAGCTAGATGAGACCAAGATTGTGTTGCACAAGACCATTGAGTCTGTGCTTGACCGAGGTGAGAAACTGGATTCTCTTGTTGAAAAGTCGGATGCTCTGTCTGCATCTTCTCGTATGTTTTACAAGACGGCAAAGAAAACGAACTCATGCTGTTCCATTGCTTAAGAGAGTACGTGTATTGTCTTTAATTTCCCACCCCTCCCTTTCTCATTGTGTTTTTTTTTTCCCTTTATTTTTGTTCCTACTTTGTTTTATAGCTCTCTAGACGGTAATAGCATTTGTATCATTAGGTGTCTAGAGAAATTCATGAACGTCCTTTGAAGTTTTGTGAGTCTAGCTTGAAGCAGCGACGGACTGTAAGGTTCCACATGAGGCTTGTTGTAGTTGTAATTAATTTGCCTGAATGGCCCATGCCGTTTAGCGAGACGCCAGTGGGCTCAACATGTTGGGTCACAAAAGGGTTACTGATATTTCAGAAATCGCAGCAACTAGATGTGACTTGGGCATTAGGACTTCTGCTATAAGACCTTGGTAATAAAACTTGAGACAGCAAAAAAAAACAATAGCTTTATATTTTAGGTTAGCCTAGCAAAAAATGAATTTTCATGCATGCGTGATGGTTTCATAGTGTGGCAGTTACTTTGGGAACCACAGGGGTAAAATGCATTGAGTCACTGATAGACATTACGATAGACAGCCATGAGTCTTTTTTAATTAAGCGACGAGGAGGAGGAGGAGGAGGACAAGAAGGGCTGGGTCCAGTCTTTAGGCTTTATAAGGAGAAGTAGCTTTGATGTGTTACATGCCGCTTTGCGACGAAGAGAAAGGTGGCATTTAGAACTTTGTAAAGCTTGGACTTGGACTTGGACTTGGGCTTGAACCCAACCCAAATCCATGACGGCAATGCTATTGATGAAGAGTATCAGATTGTTATTTCATCTCTGGTTCCCACTGGTTTCATATAGTAAATGCAGTGAATTCCACCCAAAAACATTCACTGCAAACCTTCTCAGTGCAGAAAGTGAAAATGGTGCATTCAGGCATTCAATAGTCCAATTCTCTTGTATTGATGATTGCAAACTCCAGCTGAAAAGGAGAAAGAAACAAAATAAAAGGGAATAGGCATTTTGGGCATATGAATGAACGGGGGACGGCTGGATTCTCAGTGGATTCTCAGTGAACTACTTGGCTTTTTGTACTATGCAGTTTTCCTTTTCTTGGCTTTTTTTTCACTCCTTCCTTCCCTTTATTTTTTTTTTCTTCCCTTTTTCTTCTTCCCCTTCAATACTTTAGATTATTCCCTTCGCAACTTTTCGGCTCTCTCTCATATTCAACTTGGATTTCATCATATTCACTGCATTCGACTTTGCGTGTGCTGTTCTATTTAGAACACGATTTTTTCCTCTCAGCTCTCCTCCTCGTAGTCACTCTAGCACTCCCTTTTATTGGCTTTTTTTTCCCTCCTGATTAGGTCCGCCATTCTTTTACAACTCATTAAGCAATCCACTTTTCGAAAAGTGGTGCGACTACTCAAATGGACGACCCATATCTGTCATCTTCACCTTCAATCAATGAAGAAGAGATTGACTTTCAATATGTATACGCCCTCCGCACCTTCTCCGCTACTGAGCAAGGCCAAGCAAACGTCTACAAAGGCGACGCCATGATCCTTCTAAACGACTCAAATTCTTACTGGTGGCTCGTCAGACTCGTGAAAGATTCTTCCGTAGGTTTTCTGCCGGCAGAACACGTGGAAACCCCAAGCGAGCGTCTGGCAAGGTTAAACAAGCATCGCAATGGTGACGTCTCAGCCCCTGCCTCATTTTCATATACCGCGCGAAATAACATCACTAGTAATACTCGAGACTCCCACTATGACGATGATTCTGACAGTAGCAACCCTGACCTGATACCCAACTCTAGGCTAAAAAAAAGGAATAGGCGCAATGGTGCGGCATCAGCCTCTTCAAAAAAGTATGTTTCCTTTACGAAAACTCTCACATATGTTTCTGCGTCGGAATATGATTATTCTGACGAAGAGTATCACGAAGAAGACGATGAATTTGATCATTCCGATTTTGAAGAAAGCGATGAAGAAGTGGCCCAGCATCATGAGCAACATTTTCACGACCAACAACAAATTCAACAAATCCATGTAGCTAACTCAAGTCAGGACTCCTTGATTATTCGCAAGCCTAGATCAAACAGCAACAGTCCCCAGTCATCATCCACAAACATTGTAACTAATAGCGACGACGAGGATCCCGCAGAAAACGCAATAGTACGAAAGCCACTAGAACTAGATCAATCTCACGAAACAAGCAGTACAATGTCTTTAGAAACTTCTGGGAATAAATCTAGATTGCCCTCTGGCCCTCCGCTAGATGAACTTGCTCTTGGTTCCCCTACGGAATCCCGCTATTCCCGACAACCTTCCAGCGATACTGTGCAATCGACAAGTTCTGTTATTCATCATGCCCCAAGCCCTGACGGATCTCAAAAACGACGATCTCTTCTGAAAACAAAATCCTCAACAGAACAACTCAAGCGCAAGCCATCGAACTCGTCAACCTCTTCGCTCACTTCTCCACTGACAACTTCTGCTCTTTTTGATCGTAATCACGAAGAACCTGAGTCTGCAAGTGGCGCATCGCCTTCCGTCGGAAACTCATCTGCATCTTCTTCTTCTCGCTCATCACCATCATCTACTCATTCACAAACATCCTCTGCGACATCTCCCGATCTCAATTTTCGAGTCCCTCCACAGCAGGAAGTCACCTTAAAGGTTGACACGCCTTCCTCGCGTCCTAAGGAACCACAGTACATGTTGAGAGTATCTAATGGTGGCCTTACGGCCCCGTTAAATCCAACTAAACCCCGTATAGTTCAACGAGCCAGCATGTACGAAACCAATCCCAGAGCGTCGCTTGTAGAGACGTCTCTAAATGAATCTGAAATTGCACCCAGGCGAAGGACTAATCAGAGATTGACACATAGTGAGATTTATAGTAACAACCCTTTTAGAACATCCATGGTCCCTGAGTTTGGAGATGCAACAGCCCCCCTCCATATCGGCTTGAAACCTATCCAGCAAGGGAAGGCTATTGGTGCAACAGAACAGGATTTCCAACGAAAACGGCAACAGTATGGCAAACATTTGACACCGCAGCCAGTACAAGATTCTGAACCTGATTTACCGGACGACGAGCTTAAACAAATGATCCCTAAACGCGCTGCTAACCGTACATCTCCTTTACTCAAAGCTGCGGGCCCATTCCTCACTGGAGATAGACAGGACTCTATTCATAGCCAAAAAGTGTACAATGATTCAGTGACCAAATTCTCTGATTCAGTTTTGTCTTTGCCATTATCAAATTCGTCTGATCAGCGTGATGTGCGTTCTGGCTCCGCAGCTACCATTTCAACCAGCCCATCTTCTTCACCAGTTTTAATACAAGGAAAGGATGCAGCAATTAGCAAAGAAATGGCAACTAATTTGAGAAAGAAAAGCTCCTTGAACTCAACAACTACTCCAGGAGTTGAAAGTAGTGGCAGTACTGCTGAAAATGCTGACACCACAAAATTTACCATTTTCAAGTCTTGCAAGATACATCCCGATATCGTGCCGATTTACAAGGAGACGTCTGCTAGACTGGATCTAATGAATGAAGTAAGTATTATTACATGATCAATCTGTTGACTCAACTTTTTTTAAAAGTGCACTTATAGCTGCATTTAGCTTAAAACTTGATACTAACTTTTATTTTTAGAGGCTCAACGCGTTAATTAAGACATATCATACCTAAGTTGAATTAAAATAGTACTTGGTGCACATTCAGCATTACATGCACAAACACGTTTAATGAATGAAAATAATATTGGCAATGTTGAAATTGAAGTCTGGCATTTTATATCGTTTCATGCTGTACAGTTTATATAGAGAACTTATTTTTGAATTTAGGCTCTTTTTACACTTATTTTAGTAGTTCCACGTTCAGGTTATTCTCTCAGCCAGCTCTTATCAAGCTCAAAATGAAATCGCGTTTGTGATACACTCCACGTTTGGCCACAGTTTGATTCCTTCCTAGGAGGTCTTTTAATATTATGTAAGTGCCAGAGGGTAATTGGATTATTGGATATATCCAGTTGGCGGCAAAAATGGGAGAATAAGCAAATTTTAGCTGGTAAAATGAGAGCACCATACAAAATTTTTTAGATAGTTAGGCCATCCATATTACGAATATATATACACACACACACACACACATACATATACACGCCATAGTTCAACAGCTTGACTCTACTAGCATACTGGCCAATATTTGGAATAATTGTGTTTTTTTTTAATATTGTAATTCAAGACTGAGGAGACTAATTACACTCACAGCATTACAGTCTCTCTTTTTGAATCTAAATTATTTTCTCTTCCAGACGAAAGGAAAGAAGGCAGCAGCAGTAGCATCCGCAATAGCATAGGTATACACACACATCTAGTTCTTATTAGTCTCTACGACGATTCAGCGTAATATGGCTTCTTCTTGGACACCAGATTCCACATCTGTGGGTCAACTAATCGATCTATTAAATCAAACACTCTCGCCTGATAACCGAGTTCAAAGAGTTGCAACTAAATCGTTAGAAGCTGCCCAATCCATGACCGATCTTAACAAATATCTAGTCTATCTTCTGGTCACTCCCCCACAAGACCAACAGCAACATCAACAACAAGACACTGTGGCTTATAGGGCGTCTGCAGGTATTATGCTGAAAAACAATATTTTGAGATCGTTTGAAAAGTTCACAGCTGAAACCGTTGACTACCTCAAGATCCAAGTCGTCAAAGGTTTGGTTGATCCGGGTGCGGTTGCAATAAGAAATGTAAGTGGTAACGTTATTACTTCGTTGGTGAGCAAAGCTACCATTGCTGGATGGCCAGAAATTCTCCCGTTTCTCATGAACATGGCCGAAGGAGGCAGCAACGGTAATGGCGACAAAAATAACAATAGTGTGGTGATTGCGGAGGGTGCCATGTCGGCTTTGGTAAAAATTTGTGAAGACTGCGCAGTAGACTTGGACCAAACTTACAACGGCGATCGACCTTCCAATTACATGATTCCCAAGTTTTTAGAGTTCATGGGCTCTCAATCTGCGAAAATCAGGAGTAGTAGTGTTGCCTGCGTGAATCAGTTTGTGACCCACAAGTCACAGGCTCTCTTACTTACACAGCACTTGGACTCATTTTTGAACGCATTGTTTGTATTAGCTGAGTCCGATCAGTACTCGGAAACACGGTCAAACATTTGTACAGCATTTGTGTCGATTTTGGGTGTCAAGCCTGAGAAGCTTGCCCCTCATTTGGATGGCGTTATTAGTTTCTCGTTGCATTGTATCAAAGATCAAGATGAACAGGTTGCGCGGGAAGGTTGTGAGTTTATCTTACTACTCGCCGAGACAGAAAGTATTGAGGGCCCCTTAGTGTCGGCCCATTTGAACAGGATTGTCCCAACCATCCTGTCCACTATGGTGTATTCTGAGGACGACCAGGCCCTGTTACAGAGCATGGAAGAGGATGACGAAAATGTGGAGGACAAGCCTGAGGATATTAGACCAAATATTGTCAAGACCAAAGACTCGCATCATTCCAAAAAGCCCGCTAGCACTGCTAAACAACTTGCTCCCGCTGACGCTGAAGATAGTGAGGATGAATTTTGCAATGACGATGATGACGATGAAGATGAAGACGCACTTTCCGAATGGAATCTCCGTAAATGTTCGGCGGCAGCACTTGATGTATTTTCAACAAAGTACCCTGACCAGGTCTTGGAATATTCTTTACCTCACATGCGGGATGGTATTGTTTCATCTAATTGGTCAATTCGCGAAGCCTCCATTCTCGCCTTTGGTGCAATTTCCCACGGTTGTATCGATCTCGTTGGACCAAACTTGCCTGAACTTATTCCGTTTTTAGTTCAAACCCTTCGTGATACCTCACCTGCTGTGCGACAAATTACGTGCTGGACTCTTACACGATACGGCAGCTGGATCGCATACCAGACTTCTTCAGCGAGCTCGCATGACCAGCAACAGTACCTGCAGCCTGTTCTCGAGGGCATCCTCTCTTGCTGTCTTGATAAGAATAAAAAGGTCCAAGAGTCGGCCTGTGGCGCCCTTTCCACTCTTGCTGAAGAAGCTGGTGAAGAACTGGGACCTTACCTGGAAGTTATATTTGTACATATTGCCATGTGTTTCCAAAAATTCAGGGCCAAGAATATTAGCACTCTCTACGATACGATTCAAACCATATTGGAACAAGTGGGGCCTGACGTTATCGCAGAAAAAGCAGACCCTCAACTGATTCAGACGCTTTTGCCGCCTCTCATGGACAAGTGGAACAAGACAGGCGACGAGGACCGCGATGTTTGGCAGTTATTTGAGTGCATGTCTGTCGTTGCCTCAGCGTTTGGTTCCCAATTCGCGCAATATGCTCTAGATGTTTACCGTCGTGGAGTAAAAATTATTAGCGATAACTTGATTATGGACCAAAACTGTCAAAATGACATTACTCTTGAAGCACCCGATAAGGAGTTTGTAATTACTGCTCTTGATATGATTGACGGTCTGGTTCAAGGAGTGAAATCCGAAATGTCTCCTATTATTGCGCAAGTCCAACCACCATTGCCGGAGCTTTTACTTGCATGCTTTGAAGATCCAGTATTTGATGTTCGTCAATCTGCTTTTGCGTTGCTTGGCGATCTGGGAATGTATAATGTTGACCAGCTCCAAGCGTACCTTGATCCCATAATTAAAACAAGCATTAAGCAGATGGATATGGCATATGGGCCAGGGGTATGTAACAATGCCATCTGGTCTATTGGTGAAATCTCCCTACAACTCGGCACTGCCAGCGGTTCTAATAGCAACTCGCTCTCCGCAGCATTTCAATCCTTTGCTGTTGATCTGATCACTCGACTTGTCCAAATTCTAGATTCTGGAGATACAGTCATTAGCACTGTTTCCGAAAATGCAGCCATCGCTCTAGGCCGCCTTGGTTTGTGCGTACCAACGTTACTTTCTCAGCACTTGCCCGTATTCACCGAGAAATGGGCTTACTATATCAAGGACACTCCCGAAAACTCTGAGAAGGACACAGCTTATCTAGGGTTCTGCTCCATTGTTATGGCTAACCCTGAAGGACTCTCAAGCGAGGAGTTATTGTTACCGGTCCTTGATGCACTTGCAAGTTACACAGAGCCGAATCAGGATTTGCGTAATGCGATCCAAGCCGTTTTGAGCGGGTATAAGTCTATGTTGGGTGATAAATGGCAACAGGTGTTGGGAAGACTATCGAGTGATGTTTGGAGAAACATGCAAGAGCAATATGGATTATAAAAAGTATGGCTTTTCCTTTTTTATTTTTTTGTTTTAGTTTGAATCTGTACTCAGTTTTCTTTATCATTATTAATATATACATAGCACATGAATACTTGTTTTATTTCTATTGCGTGCAAACGGGTGGAAGATTCTGTAGTCCTGGTCATAATTCGCGGAGTTAGAAAAGAGTAGGTTTTCCAATTGTAGAATTCCCATCAACAATATCAAAAAAGGACGAGAATTCATGAGCTTTGCAGTTTCAACTAGGTGAGGCTGAAGAGTTGCTAGTTTTTGACTGGAATTCAAGTCTTTTGTTTTTAAGAACAAAAAAAAAAACCCCAGAATCAAAACTTATTTTCTATTGTTTTTATTATTTTATATTTGATGTATATTAAATTTGAGAAATTTAGTATAGCTTTAAACTTAGCCTTTTATATTTCAT
>JAKVQY010000317.1:0-16598 GCA_030463045.1 Geotrichum macrosporum
TTTTTGTTTTTTTACATTGTTTTTTTTAGTTTTTTTATACTGCTGTAAAAATTCCCTGCATATTTTTTTTTTTTTTTTTTTTTTCCATTTGTCAGGTTGACATATGCGCAACAGACTGAAATATACGCTTTAACGGATTGAAATGTTTGCTCATGTTTAACTTCGGGTGGTTTTGAATTTTTCGGTACTCCGAGCTCCGCTTTTTTCTGCTGCGCAAAATGAAATGGCAAAACGTATATTACGACGGTTATAAGTGTTAAGGTCCAAGTCAGATCTTGTTCAGTCTGGCCCGCTGTGTCTTATTCATGTTAATATACGTATTCATATTAATACTCCTACTGATACTTTTTTACTCTTTTGTATAATACTTTCTCAAATTTAATATATAGCAAATATAGTTTGTATTGATACTAATACTCATGCTCATGCTCATATTCTATACTCTTTACTATTTGTATTCATACTTTTTACTCATTCTTTTTACTCATAGTTATATTCACAGTAATAGTCATATTCATACTAATACTCTTACTCGTACTAATATTCATAATAATGCTAATATGATGATGATGATAAATCAGTTTATTGTCAATAATGCTAATATTCATATTCATACTAATATTATACTAGTATTCATACTAATACTCTTACTCGTACTAATATTCATATTAATACTAATACTAAGTATTATACTAGTATTCATGCTCATACTAATACTAATATTAATATTCACAGTCATATTCATACTATTAATCTTTACTATTACTCTTTACTCATCTTCATATTGTTACTCTTTACTAATACTCATACTAATACTAATACTCATACTCACACTCATAATCATACTAATACTCACATACAGATGGCAGCCCGGCTGATCTCGCGTCAAATGCGGAACCACTGTTCAGCCGTATGACTCAGGTCCTTTAGACCATCGCCCGCCCAACAACCAACATTCCCCTCCCTTCAGTAATTCCGCTGCTTCGGATATCGGATACTCAGCGACACTCAAATTAGAAACCTCCAAACGGCTGAACTCAATTCTATTTACCCTTACCCAAATATCAATGCTGCGGACTAAAAAGTCTGAGTCACGTGATATTACTGGCTAACTTTTATTTATGACAAATAACTCTGTAAAGCTTCAAATATTCATATATATTTTTCCTGTCGTGATTTTCAGCCTTTGAATAGTAATATTAATACACGGCTGGAATCTTAACCGTTCCGCGTTAATCAAGATATACTGGTTTCCATCATGTTGCAATATTTTCGCATAGCACAATTATCACACATTTAGTACTGGGCTTTCCTCGATATACATTAATACACACTCCCACATACCAATTGTTCATAAAAGTTCTTCAATACGAGTTGCAAACATGTAATATCACATATAATAATACACGCGTAGCCCCCCCCCTCAATATCCTTATCATCAATGCCGTTTCATTCATTCGTTGGTCTCCTATTTACTGTATAACTGGCTACTTGCGAATACCCCCCTCTCCACTAGCAACAACCGTCAACTCACTGGTTATACTCCCACCAGTCACTGTGTTGACAGACGTCTGCTTGATTTTGTTCCCGCTACCGCCGCTGCCGCCCCTTTCCCAGAAATCCAGGCTAACAACCACATCGTACCCATTCTCATCCTCATATACATACACAATCTCTCGCGTGTTTTCGTGTAGAAATCGAATGTTCTCTCCAGTAATCACTCGTACCAGCTCTGCCGTGTCAATATGCCGGATCTCAACAAAATTGGGCTCAAAAGCAATCAAGTACGGATAGCTCAGCGAAAATCCCTGCGGCAGTCCTTCCCAGTGAATCATCCATTCCGGTCGCGATCGCCAGCCGTTGCGGTTCACAAAAAATGAAAAGTCCGCATAGTTCAGCAGAAAATCCTTGTGCAGCCGGTAGATTGCCATCGGCTTTAACGCCTCCCGCCGAATAACAAAGTCTAGTGACGTGTCCGCCGGATCAAGCAGCGATTGAGTCTCAAGCGTCTCAAGACTAACAATCTCGTATCCCTTGGCACATCCAACACACAGGTTGCTCGTCAAAAACGATATTGAAATGATCTCACTTGGAATCACAAACTCTTTAAACACTTTCAGCCCCTCTGTCTGGCTAGCAAGCAACTTTCGCAAAGCTGGCCGTTGCTTACCACGAGGATTCGGATCAACCGGCTCCAAAATGCGCACCGTAGAATTCATTGACCCCGATTTGGCCGTGCAAACAAGAATCCGGCCCAAATACAAACCAACCTTGTAAAAATTGATATGTCCCATGATTTTACGGCCCCGTCGCTCATTTCCAGCAGGCTCAGCAGACTCCAAAACATCCAACGGCCATGAGTAAAGCGTCTTATCCGATAATGCTAGTAGCATGTTGTATTCCTCAATCACATCAATCTGAGTAATCGTTGATATCTTAATCACCAACTGCGGCGTCGTAGACTTCCGTACCCCATCCCGCGCCTTTATGTCGCTAAGAAAAATACCATTGTCCGTACCGTAAAGCAGCTTACGGCCACCATCCAACGGAGCCACACAATTCACTCGGTTAGACCCGTCAAAATGCCCCTGCATAAGGGTTTGCTGAGTGTACACATCTGCCTTTTCAATCAACACCTTCTTCTGCTGCATAATATGCTCTACCCATTTCTTTCGCCCAATAAATGTAGACGAATATAATACCAAATCATAACCTCGTCGACCTAAATGCTGAAACATAATAGGGTACTTGCCCTGCGCGCTCTCCTTCGCTGACGGCGTATTTTTCAAAATCAGTGACGACGACGTTCTCTTGGCGTACAACCCTTTGGCCGGTGCCTCGTCACTCTCCGCAATGATCAACAGCTCTAACGGAATAGGCTTCCTATGGACCTTTAATTGCTCCCTCTTGTTCACAATCTTCGCCCGTACAAACAACAAACTGTTGTCAAACAAATAACACATAACATCACCTTGAGTATCCTTGTCCTGAGTCCGCTTCTTGAAGGTGCCCTTGAAAATAATCTGTCGGGTTTCATCCGTAAGCTTTAAATCAACTCGCTCACCAGGTCGAAACATTAAGCTTTGGTTCAGTTGCATCAATTGCAACCGGTTTTCAGCCTTCCCACTCTCAACGTTTACCTTTGTCAAAAATTCTCGTACAAGTGTTCGCGCCTTTGGAAGATTCTCCTTATCAGCATTTGTTTCGTCCGTCGCCTTGAGCACTGCATCCAGGAGCAGCGGGTATCGCGCCAAACGTGTAGTAGGTTTACACAAGTAACCATTCAACTCCAGCTTGCGCGATTCCTTCATGCGCTCTGTCTCATCAACAAACTTGGCAAACGCTGGGTTCATTCCCTTTTCACGCTCAAACTCATACTTGCCGTACGCCTGTTGCGCGCCATATCGAATAAACGGATCAAACTTAGGAATGTGTTCCAACATAATGTCTCCAACTTGCCGAACAATCGGAGCCTGCTGCTGTCTCTTTGTCAATGCTTCCGCCAGTTTAACGTTAACCGCATGTACATCCAAAACAAGACCAAAAACTGATCGAATAAATTTTTCCTTGCGTACTTCTGGTATAATATTGGACATCCTCAGCGGTTTAATCCAAAAGTCGCGCAAGTACTCCAAGTCCTTTACAAAATCGCGCTCCGTGTAAATCAATTCGCAAATAACCTCTTGCCGTTTTTGCTCCTTCTCGCTAACACTGTCCGCAACATCTTTCGACACAGTGTGGATCCAAAGCTTTTGTTCCTTTTCGTCGTCCCCGTGCAACGACAACCGACTATCCGCACGTTTGAGCACTGCCTGCGGCTTCATGTTAAGTCGTGCTTGTTGCTCTAACCGTCGTGGACATGCAATGGAGTAACATAATTGGTCTCGTGTGCATGTCGGTGAATAGCAATCAGTCAATAAGGTAAAAACGCCATTAACTGGTATACCTGGCGGCTTTTCCTCGTCTGGTATATGCTGGCCTTCCACTACTAAATCATTAAACTGGTAAATTTCATTATTTGTATCACGCAGTCGATGATCGTAAGTGACATCGTGAAAAAACTTTTGCGCGTCCAACGCTCGCCCAAGTAGCAATGCTAGATTTCGGTCGGTAGTCTTGATAATGTAAGCAATAAGATCTACTGCTTCCGCTCCGGTAAATGCATCTTTGTAAGTCAGTTCATCTTTCACGCGCACTCCCAAATTGATACGTTTCCGGAATGTGTCAGCTACTTTGGAAAGAATAGCAGGATATACTAATGGAACGCGCCGAGACGTTGTCAAAATAGTAGAATGGGACGCCATGCTCTGGAAGGAACCGCGATGCTCGCCTTTTGAGTTGTGGCTAGAAGTTGAAGCCGACCGATGGTTGACATCCTGACCAGTTATATTGTTCATGGCTGGCGTAGATCGTGAGTTTCGAGAGGCAAGTGCAACCTCAGTGCTATTAGGAACAGGCAAAATATCAGTGCCCTGACGGCGTGGAATTACTCGTCCAGACATTGTCATGGTCTGGCTGCGAGATGTATCTCTGTCATAACCTGAAGGATTAGGACGTACAGATGATGCAGTCATAGACATGCTACGTGCTCCTGTCGGGCCTGAGGATGCACTGGCAGCTCCTTCAGGAATAGAACTGTATCGCCCTTGTGAAAAACCGTTGTAATTTTGAGGAAGAATGTAGTGACCAGCTGATACAGATCTAGGAGGGTTAGGACCAGGACGCATTTGTGAAGGACCGGTAGCAGCATAAGGAGGTTCATGCTGAACACGAGGAGAACCCTGCAAACCAGGAGTATTCAATGATCCCTGAGTACCATATGGTCCCTGTGGTCCATATCCTTGGGAAGATCCATGATTGGGTCCACGAAAGTTTGGAGGAGGCCGGTTTGGCATGTGCCGCTGTACAGGAGGGGGAGGCGGAAAATTAGTGGGAGAACTCGAAAAGTCGAAACCAGCAGATAGTGAATGATCGTTACTACGCTTAGCCTTCAAAGGAACATCCGGATTATGTGATCTATTATTTAAAGGTGGCTGTTGAGGATGCGATGGCATATTGTCATGACTGGGGCGGTCATTGTGAGAAGAGTGCCGATGTTGATAGTCATTTCCATTATTCCCATTCACATAATTAGGGTCTTGTCGCTTGCTGTCGACCAATGACGCATTAAGTTGAGGGGATGACAAGTTCTGGCCACCATAAAATGCGCGGTTTGGCTGATTGACGGGGGTAGTTGAGGTTCGAGCAATAGGGGCAAAACCAGGCTGTATCGGCGTCTGTGACTGATGTTCTTGCTGTTGCACTGGCATGCCACCATGAGACAAACCCGGTGAAAAAGGACGGTCTATATTTGGTCTACTGCCGCCACTAATAGACTGACCTCTTCCTGGAGGAGGAGCTGATCCAAAAATATTAGAAAAAGCGGCATCACGCTGAGTAGGGCCCAACGGTTTAGACTGATGCCTGCTTCCGTCCGCCATTATTCTAGATTACGTTAGAACGGCTACATAAGAAGAATTGAAAACAATGGATCAACAATTCAAATCGTGGCAACGTTTCGAACTTACTTTTACTGCTTGGATTGTAAGTTTGGAAAAGCGTACAATTTTAGCGCTATTGAAGAATTCAGCCCAGAAAAAAGTAGCTCCAAGCAGATCTGATTCAGTGAATAGTTCAAGAGTACTAAAAATAATGTGAAGCTCAAAAAATATTTTAAAGCCCGCAGCTGGTAATATCTCTAACGCTGGAGATATCAGCAGTAAGGTCGTGCTTCGCTTGACTCTAATGATATACACTGTACGAAGAAATCGATGATAGCCACAGAGTAAAGACGCAAATGAGCAGGCTTACAACAACAAAATGCCAAAAGGTTTCGTAGAGAACGACTTCGAAATGGTTAAAAAAAGAAGGGAAGTAGTTGTTGTAAGGAGTTGAAGTAGGCGAAGTTGGAGGTTTGAAAGAAAACAAAAATAACTTCAGAGTAGGGAGAAGAGGAAGGAAAAAAGCCTACTTCTCTTGAAAATTAGAAAAAAAGTCGGCTTTTTTAAAACACTGATTAGATTTCCTTCTGAACCAATATGCCTTAAATATCGTATCAATCACACCAAATTCGCTGAATCTGAGATGTTGGTAGCAAAACTTTTAAAAATCGGATACTTTCATGGGGCCAGAAGGCCATTATTCAGACAAGTGTAAATTGGCATAAATCTGTATAATTATATGCACTTATGCTAAACGTTCTCCCGAAAGACACCTCAGTCATTGCTTAGCGCTCAACTCGAAACTTCCAACACCAACAAGATAACAATAGATTGACAATTCTAATGCCTGTATGTGTTTTATTGACTATACTGACGAGTCTGTTACTGACAATTACTCTAGGCATATCATTCTACATTTATTAAAGACGGCCCAGACGTCCGCACAATTGGTATGAACTTTTCAAGGCTCATAAAACTCTCGGTTAGTCCACTAACATGTTAAATTCTTAGGTAACTTTGCTGTCCTGCCTCTTAGAACCAATTTTCGAGGCCCAGCATATCCCTCCAGTGAAGACTACGACATCATTGACGAAATCTTGGATCTTTTTCGTGCAAACTCCTTTTTTCGCAACTTTGAAATTAAGGGCCCAGCAGACCGCTCATTGATTTATGGCATCCTATTCATTTCGGACTGCCTCAACAAACTCAAGCCTACTACGGACCCTACAGAAGCAAACCGCTTGCTTAATACTTTAGCCGTTGAACACTTTTCAATTCCTGGAGACCCCGCTTTTCCTTTAAATGCTTTATACACTGCTCCTAAGGACCGCACAGACGGTGAATTGCTGCGCTCCTACTTGACCCAATTTCGACAGGAACTATCATTGCGTCTCATCGCCCGCATCTATCCAAATGGTGAAAAGGTACCCAATAAATACTGGCTCGCTTTTACTCGTAGACGCTTCATGAACAAGAGCTTGTCTTAAGTTTTAAACTATGAATAGAATTGCTGAAGCTCAATACATGAAAAGAAACCTCTGGGATATAAATAAAAACCAAATGCTAAAATTTCTGTACAAATGAAAAACAAAAAACTATTGAACAGGCCCAAGATAGCATGAAAATCCTTCATAATGGTTCGGGGGAGTGTGTGGCTTCAGGGTTTTCAGCGAACTTTTTGGCAATTGCAGCGAGCTCCGCTAAATGATCCTTAGCAGGGGCCAAGCCGGTGTTGCTAGAAGGAGATTCACCATTGTGACCACCAATATGGGAAAGCCCCTTTAACCCAGCCTGTGCCAAAATAGCATCCATTTCTCTGATATATTCCTCCTTGCGTTCTAATTGAGGCAAATTGCACACTGCGTAGCGCACCGTTTCCAACGCATCCTTCAAGATAGTGATGGATGGCCCACTATCTACAATCCTTTGAACCTTGTTACGTCCCACAAAGTATACTTTGAAAAAACGATCGATGTTAACTGACCCCAGATGCCTTAAGCATGACAATACTCGATGATCAATAACCTCCTCGTTCTCACATACACGGAAAACTTGCAAAACCAGGTTAAGACACAGTAAGGAACTAGTCGTATCACTCGCTATGAATGCTTTAATTTGAGCAGGAATATCCTCGTCAGTTGGGTCCTCGGGATATCCTGCTAGCCAGAGGTAATCATTTAGCTCAGCAACTGACCGTGACCCCAAGTATAAAACGAACAAAAATGGCATGAAAGACGGAAATTTACCTCCATTGGCAACAAAATGCAAGCTTTCGCTGGATGCGGTCACAGAGTCATTATCGGTTCCGCTATGACTCGAAATAAGGGGTATACTGCCTAATTTTCCTACATTGTTGTTTGAATGTCTGTTGCATTTCCCTCCAATGTTCGTGCTATCAAGACTATCTCGCTCTCTCCCCTGTACGGTATTGCGAGCAAAAATACTAAGAAGAATTTCAAAAGCGGAAATAGTAGCTGCTCGTGTTGTAGATTTTTCGAGTCCACGAAGTAGTGTAGCAGTAAGCGCAAGTTCAAAGTTTTCCTGAGTAAAATTAATATTCGTAAGTTTTTCAAATTGTATCCACTCAAATTTGAACTCGTTTTGACGCGATAAAAGATATGTTGCTATAGGGGTATTCTTGAAAGCACCATATTCATCAAGATTCTTCAACGTAGTCTGCATAAGTTGTAATGCATATCCAAAAATCTTTATATTGCAAGAACCCATAAGGGCTATAGAAAGCCAGAACAGACGAGGAAGATATTTAGAATCCAAGCGTAAACCATCTGAAATTTTTGAAATGCTAAAAGCAATGCAAGTGACCAATTCTTCGCGCGATGCATCATTGTCGGACATTAAGGCATCGTATAGAATAGTAAACACACTACTGACGGTTTCGTCTTCGACATCAACTCGAGCCACGCATCCAAGCGCTAGTATGGCTCGGCATTGAAAAACGGAAAAACGATGCTTGCTCAATATAATGCATTCCTCAACAAAGACCCTTCGGCCTAAAAAATGTTCACTCGTTGATAAACCTATTGCCGCAAGATCGCTCAAAATCAAGCAACAACTCTCCATCTGGAACATCAATGAAGTCGCAGAATACTTGTAATCAACAAATCTCATTTCTTCGCTAATACCAAAAATCATATTACCTTTGCTACCACTTAAATCCTTCCAAATGGTCCTAACATGGGCGCGCTGTTCATCATCGCAAGATTCACTGTACATCAACGAGTGCAGCAAATTCACAATCATGTTGTACAAGGTCTTGCGAAAGGAATACGCACCAGAGTATAGAAACTGAGTAATTAGCAAACCAATCTGAGAAAAGAAATTCACCGAAGCCACTGGGTTTTCAAAAATGATAGCAGAAAAAACTGTGATAAGAATTACAAACTCATTCCACTTAGGGTGTTGTGTTAAGTCATTGCCACAGATATCACCAGAGGCATGAGCCATGTCTCGCAGGCGACCCATGATACTGCCACATACTTCCAACGATGGCTTTGACGTCAAAATAGACACCGTATCGTCGAGCTGAGACCCGGAATATATTCCTTTGTCAACAAGAAGAGAAATGATCTCGTCTATTACAATTGGAATAAGTTTACTTTCCTCCAAAATTAAGGGCCATATTGATTGCAGCATAAACATGTAGTCTCTACTACCACCAACAGAAATGCCCAAAAACTTTCTAATAATCTGGGCAGTGGCATTATGACTCTCTTCAGAATTGACGGGAAAAATGTAATTTGATATATTTTTAATCCATGGAATGGCGTATACCAAAACACCCTGGCGACGGTCAACTGAAGTCACTTCAAAGGCAATAAACACATGGTTAAACATATCTAAAGTAATGTCAGGCCTTGCGCGAGCAATGGATTCACTGAATCTCCTCACACGTCCAAAGACATTTGCTGGCAGCCGAAGACCTTTACCACCGTGCAACTCCAGCCCCAGATAAAGATTGAATCTGCGTTGAATCGCAGCCATCAAATTATAAGAGGCTTCCTGCGTAGGAGGATAGTCAGAACAAAGTCCAGAAAGTGCAATATTGATAAGGGCTGCAAAAGAAGTCTCCGCAGACATGAGAGGAAAATTGGGTTTTGATTCAGTGGGAAGTCTCGATTTGGCGTTGTAAATTGCTCGTACAATTTCTTGACTTTTCCTGCAGTGCAAAGTAATAGTTCTCTTTTCACTGTCGTTAAGCTCAATAGTGAATTCATCGGGGTGACCATTGGTGCTTGATTTGTAAGCTTCAGCAATGTCCCTTAAGTGATAAATATCGTTTGAATATCCTGGGGAAGTTTTGACATAAGTAAAGGGCTCTTGAGACCGTATTTGAATAAATTCGTTACCAAGTTTAATTTTAACTTGGACCATATCCTTGCGGACGGGATTGTATCGATAGACGTTGTTAAAAATAATACGTACATCATTTATAACTTGGACTGTGCGGGGATCCAAGTTGAGGGTACTAACATTGAATTTTTGGGGAATTTCATTGGAAGTTAAGAAAACGTGTTGAACCCTCATGGGATTCAGAAAAATACCAGAGTAATGATGTTTAATCAAGAATTTCAATTCTGGCAAATAATCCGTAGAAACATTGCAAAAGTAAATTCCTATACAATTTTTGACCATATCCTCTGGGATGAGCATGTTTCCAACAGATCGTGCAGAAGCAGGAAACACATTTTCTTTTGTGAACCCGGTGATATCGTAAAAAATTGCAAAAGGTTGTTTCCACATTTTGCTAGCAACTTGAAAATAGCGACAAAGTACAACCTCCGAGTCAACCTCATCTTTATTAAAATTTCGGGCAGTAACGATTAAAAGAGGAACTCCATTCTTGTCAATACCTTCGGATATTATTCGACGGTCGATTATTGTGCCCATGTCTCTGTTCGAGTTTCTAATTAAGAATTCGCGCAGTCTTGGGGTATTTTGAAAATTACCCGTTGTATCAGGCGCCGATGTCGCAACAGCTGTGTTTGAATTCAGTGACCGTGGCCGACCTAGCGTTCGGATCAAACTTGTAAGCTTATGGCCTGATCGCAGATTTTCGTCGTCAGATTCAGTGGAAGTTATGCTTCGATGAGACCCTCTCGCTCCGTGCTGAGTAATTTGTCTGAGACGTTGATCCATAATCATTTTGTGATTAATATCCTCCCAGTGGTGATATAAAAAGCGATGCAGTACATCAATATTCTTTTGTTCAATTTCATGAACATTACCAGACGTTTCTGAGCTATTATCATCATAGTCATCGTTTAGAACAGAAATATTTTGTAGGAAATTAATGATAATTTCAGAGTCAGGAACATAGTTAGTAGGGTGGAGCTTAAAGATGGAAAGTTTTACAAAAGAGGAGGAACCGTATGCCATGTTTTGAATCATCTTTGCAAGAATTAAAAGAGTCCGGCGTATTTCTTTGGATGGGGGGCTATCTAGCAACCCAACAGCCTCAGGTGAAACTAGTGCTGGGCAAATAAACCGTAAGAAAAAAAAAGCGCTAACAGCAGTCACAGGGCTATCTTTAGACATGGGGAATTTAGGGGCTGCAGACGACGCGATAGTGTTGCAGATGACTCGAAGGGTTGGCGGTACATCATTCACCGACGCCTGAAGAGCTGTCACAAGCTTTTTGACACAGGCATCAAATTTTTCAAAGTTGGACTCAAAAGACTGGCCTGCAGTGATTTTGTCAGGGTTCGTTTCAAAAATAAACGATTCAGGATCTGATATTAAATCTTTAAGAATTAAGCCTAGTACGACTTTCAAATAAGAAATGCCTTTCCAGTGCGCATAAATTGACAGCACTTTTGTGGCTACGCAGTTTCGGCGCAGTACTTCCATTGGTGTATCAGCTTTTTCAACTTCTCGAGTGACAACAGTCTTTACCAGGTTCAAGCACTTACCCCGAGCATCGAAAATGGATAAAATAGCGTTTGCAAAATCGTCAACTTCCGTTGCGGGACATACATCGCAAAGAGAGAGGGTTATATTAATGTGGCTTGTCATGAAAGTTGCCAAATCCTGATATTTTTGTAGTTCGGATTCCTTCACTGTTTCTTTCGTTCCATGAGATAGAATGTTATCCAAAATTTTAATGAATGAAACGCGAATGAAATCATTTTCTTGAAACCCAAGTGGGAGTGCAAACTTAAGTCCAATATCCAAATTGGCATTCAATAGCTTGGAAGCGCAACTTATGGTATCAGCCTTTAACGAAGCAAGGTGATCACCCAATCCCAGCCCACCATCAGTGGCGCCGACTTCTTCAGCACGGCATTTTTCCAATATTCGGAGAAATATTGTAAAAAGGGAACCAAATTTTTGTGCCTTGGCATCCATAATGTCCCTTTTATTAACACCCTCTGGAATTTCAAGTTGAAGTTCAAGCAATATAGTAGTAAATGATTGTACAACAGCACAAATGCACTCTTTTTGAAGTCTTTCATACTCTATCTCCTTTCGTCGGTCACTCTTGTTGCTTGTACTACCAGAGATCATACTCTCAGTATCGTCAGTAAACCTATGAGACAGACAGCGATCAAGCCAGCCAGCAAATATAGATGTAACTTCATTTCGAATCATCAAGTCGTGCTTCCCATTAAGTGTGTCATTGTGGCCCGCAATCAACTCGAACAAATGACAATACTGAACTCGTAATCGAATTACACGTTCTTCAGGAGGGATTGAATCCAAACATTTCACAATGGTGAGACCCAATGCACCAATATCAGCAGAGATATATAGATCACCAGCATTGATAATACCAATAACAGAACGTAACAACATGACACATTGTTCTAAAAGTAAGAAGTCTTGCTCCTGGAGATTATTATTGGACTTAGAAATGCGGTCCATAATCTCATGCTCTATAGTCTTGAAAATAAAATGATAAGCAAGGTGGCTCGTATCCCGGGAAAGAATGGCACGAGCAGTTTCTCGGAGAAATGGCGATTTGACAAGTGTGAGAAATCCTATCATTTCAATCAAGAAATTCTTTGACGTTTTGCTTAAATTGCCTTCTATTGGTTTTTCATCATCGATTACGAGAAAAGGCGAAAGTGTTGAGCAAAGGTATCCACAATAGCTTCGCCATTGCTTGATTTTGGACCGATTCATTGAGGAACTCGACAAGATATCAGCAGTGAGCTTTCGCCATCTAGCTTCAATAAGCTTCCAGCCAGTAATAATCGAAGAAGTAGTAACATGCAGATGTTGAAGAAATTGGTATAAGCGCTTCTGGACGGCAACAGCTCCCGTCAGAACGAAGGAAGAAGAGCTGAATTCGGAAAGCATTGAAAAATTAGGAAGAATCGACCAAGCAGACTCAGATACGTTGTCAAAGTCCTCAAGCGACACTGCCTCCTGAACCAAGCAATTCAAAATTTCAAAGGCTAGTTTGCATATTTCCGTTTCGTCACTTAAGAGACAAAAATACATTGCGGTTTCTATAGTTGAGCTGATGCTCTCACGGTAATTCCTGGGTTCAATCCTGGTAGGCTCTCTTCCACATATCTCATCGTATTTATACATTTGAATCAGAGTGCAGCGCCCTCCAAGGAGGCGCTTGACTACTTTCATGTACTTGAGAATCTCCGTATTAATTACCTCGGTTTCCAGAATTGCGCTGCACAGATGTAAAGACAGTTGGCCAAACTGCATAAATGAAGGAAAACTAGGATGAGCTGTGGTTGTTTTTGCCGTATATTTTAGTTTTTCAAGGTTGGTTTGATCAACAAAAGACGCGCAAAATTCCAAGGCATTTTTTTGAATAACTTCTTCAGGTGAAAGTGTTGAAAAAACGACACACATGAAGAGAGAGTCTTCCTGAATTACCTCAGCATATACATGGCCTTTAACTAAGTAATCAGGATCTGCAGAATAAATAATGTAACAATTTTTCAAAATTTCATTGTGTATCTTTTGTAGCTGGGAGTTCTTTGCGTCCCCTGAGCTATCCAGCGTATAGTAAGAGTCGTACATTGTCTTTCGAAATGACGAATAACATGAACTCATAATGTAATAAAATTGTGTGCGAAATGTGGGAAGTTGTCGTAAGTTGATAAATCCTTGTTGGATTAAGGGAATTAGGGTTAAAGCGTCACGAAAGTCATTCACCAGGGGATACACATCAGTAAGCATACGTTCCGGGTTCAACACGGAATATGAAGTTACAAAAGATGTTCGATAAAGGTTAAGAGAATAAAAATTAGAAGGACGCGAGGAAGGTGAAAATAACTGGATCGTAAGAAGTGAATAAAGTTGTCGTGCATAAGAGACAATTGGACTGGAAGGAGCAAACACGGCCAAAATAGAGCCAGCTTTTATAATGTGGTTGGTAGAAGCAACAAGAACAAGATGCACGTCACGGTGAGAGCAGTTATTTATCATGTTATTGACTGTGGCGAAAAAAGTGGTCTTTCTACTTGGATGACGCTTGAATGAATGTCGCATTGCAAGTTTCGATTTTTGAGGTTCCAGAACAGGGTCTTCTTCAATAAATATGTGGGGTGTAAAAGTGAGGAGTAGACCTAGACTATTCCATGTTGACAGCATGCGTTTTGACTCATCGCTAGAATCATATACAGTATCAAAAAGAACAGCAGCAGCCTGAGAAAGTGGAGTGTCATTTTGGGATTGCATGGCATATTCTTGGGGTCTCGAAAACATCCAATAAGAAATTGCTTTCTGATAAAAGTATCCAAGAGGAGCTCTGTGAATTGTGTTTTTTACGCGCGGTGAGATTGAATTAACGTCATTTGTAAGTTTTGTCGCTTTGGAGGCATCCATATAGAGTGTTGCAATAACCTCAATGCCAGTATATGGCTCAGTGTCTTCTGGTTTTGTGTTTGTAAGGCCCTGCAAAATTTCCTGCGCCCTTGGATAAACATCATCCCAATTTGACGCTGAGAAATATTGTAAAAGAGTTTGAATAGATTGGTCAATAATTTCCAAAAGTTGGGTTGCTTCCGACGGATTAGCAATTTCTGGATAGTTTAAAACAATTCGTAAGCACTTGTAAAGTTGGCATGTTGGCTTTATTTTAATGAGGAATTTTGTAACAGCGCAGACAGAATCTTGATCCATTGGCTCCGGGGTCACAGTAAAAAGGTATAGATGCGATGAAATTGAGGAGCATGGCTGAGAAGTCAGATGCTCAGGGTCTAGCTGTTTTTGATAAGAATTCCAGGAGGCCGCTGAAACCTCAGCTAAGAGCTTCAGGATGACAGCTAGAGAGCGCAGGGTAAGAATATTTTTATTTGAAATTCCCGAGGCATTGTCGCTCTGATATCTTTGTGAGCAATTGTGTAAAAAAAGCAGCATATTTAAACTTACATTAAAAATATCGCGAACGATTGTCATTACACCAGGAAAGATGTTACCATAGAGCTGCTTTGTAGCAAGGTCTGTTAATGTTTCTTTAACAAGAAGATAGGTTGCATCCTTCTGAGTTTCAGCTACTGTCAAGCCTGTTTTGTTTGGTATCTAGGAAACAAAATCGTTAATAAAGCGATGTTCACGCAATCAGAGAATTGAAATAAAGTTTAATCACAGTGGAACAGCCAGGAGTAAACGAGTATAGCAAAGACAGCGCTGAAGTCAAAAAGTTCGGAGAAATGATAAGGTTGTCAAAAAAGGCATTTAGATTCCTGCGAATTTGGGGACGTTAGGTGGGATACATACAATTTTGATAAGACGATTTATAAAGTAAGGCAAAACAGTAGTACCGGAAGTCCAGGAGTCGTGAAATTCCATGTCGACAGTGTAATGGTGATAACTGTAAGGGATATGCAGAAGGGCGGGTTGCTGAAGATTGAATAAAAGTAGTTATTAAGTACCTAACCTGATAGGCGCTGAATGTGATAGAGAAGATTTAACGTTCGTGGTTAGAGGATGGTATATTGTTCTTTGAGAAAAAAATGGTCAAGAAAAATTAAAATTAAAATTGAATTAAATGCGTCAAGAGAATGTATAAAATGGCCAAGTAGAAATGTAATTAGCCAAACAGTTTTGGGTGTAGTTGGAGTCGGTGATAGTTGGCGAAGGAATAGTCAAGAAGTATTGGTGGTGGTGATTTTTTTTTTGGGACTTCCTTCGTGGGAGGGGTTTCTCATCTTTTAGTGTTTAATTCCTCAAAATGTTACAGGTCTTTTGTTGTTGCTTTTTGTTAGCCGTTTTTTGTTTGTTTGAATTCATGTATGACTTCTTCTTGTGAGTCAGAGTAGTTCAGTCCATCGCTTATCACCTTAGAGTAGTCCAGAGGTCACAGCTCAGGGGATTCGAAATGACAAAGAGCAGCAAAACGCTGCTTGCAGATGACAAAATGGGAGAAGTGAAGTTGACGTACACGGGTACTAGGAGGAAAATAAACGTATGTCTGCTAGAAAAGTATCATTTAGAGTTCTGAGCTCCAACGGGTTTTTCTAGCATAGAGGAGTGTAAACACCACGGATGGAAATGAAAACAGCAACAACTTGTGGCTGATTAGCAATCATTAAAATGAATAGCAATGTCAGGTAGGGACAAGAAAAACAGCATCGTGAAGAGAAAGAAAATAAGAAACGGGGAAAACACTGTTTTATTTTCGTCATTAGTATCAAATGTTTGGCTGCATTTGCTATATATTAAATTTGAAAACCTATCGTTATTAGAAGATTGAGTCTGTGTGACTTGCAGACTTCATTTAGTATGGTTCAGATTTAAGGAAGAGTTTTCCTTAGCTCTCATTAAGGAAAAATATGGTTGGCAGTAACTTCACTAAGTACAAACACTAATCCCAACTTTTAGTGTGGGAGTAATTAAATGTCCATGTGAACGCGTTATAAACAATTTTCAAAAAGAACCAACAATCTAATTACTATATAGAAAACTTTACATTTGAAATCAACAACAATTAATTTTTAGTATATAATTATTTTATTTGCTATATGTTAAAATTTGGGAAAGTATCATTATTATTTTATTAGCATAAACCTTCTTTCCCCCGGTGGGTTGTTTCAAAAGCAGTCGGAGAAAGATTTTAGGAATTTGCTCAAATTGATGGGAGATAGACGGGACATGTTTGCCAGAAGATTGTCCATCTATCTAGCCAGG
>JAKVQY010000318.1:0-16544 GCA_030463045.1 Geotrichum macrosporum
AGAAAGAAAAAGATTGAAAGTCCAAGCGCGCGTACGCTGACACCCGTTTGGTTTCGGTAACCTCAACATTTGTTGATTTAGCACTTATTGCTTGTAAAGCCAAGGATTTGTTCAAATGCAGCCGAGAGCTTGTGTCCTGAGGATCTGGTGCTTTCCAAGACTTTTGGGTCTCCAAAGTTTCGCTTTTTGCACGCAGCCTTGGAAGGGTCAAAAAAGACGTGGACGCGATGTTGTTCTGCAGGGCAGATTTTGGGTCAACACTGGCGCTTCGAGGTTTGTCAGTATGAAGTACTGGCGAAAATGAAATACCATCAACAGTAGTTTTCCCGTCCTTATCTTTTGATATTTCCAGGTTGTCAATGGAAAAAAATGAAGCCATGTCTACATCTGTGATAGCTTGAACCGCGTTCAGGTCGCTCACATTGCAATCTAGCTTAAGTGGTTGCTCACCAGCCAAGTTGAGGGAAGAGCCTGAAGGTTCATATTTCGAGGAGGTTTCTAACAACGACTTCTCTGCGGAAGTGGTTTGTTGCAGTTTACCGTTGTGAAACCGGTCGGAGAGGTCGTGAACTGTTTCCTGTTGGAGTAAGTTTGAACCATGCGACACTGTGCTCATTTTCAGGCATTTGCCTTCAAGGGGTAGATGATAAATAGAAGCAATGACATGCACTGAGAGGAATACAATCAGTGAGATTGAACAGTCTCTCTTAGTTACGTTTCCAACGTCGCGTCGGGGCGAATAATGGAAGAGTTTAGTTTGTGTCGCGTTGTGGTGAAAAGAGGGAAGCAAATTGGGAAGCAAAGGACATTCAGCGCCAAACTCCAACGCCAAACTGGTAAGGTCCATAGCACCAGTGACCTTTGAGCGGACGGTAGTCTTTCACAAGCAACCAGAGTCCACTAGGCAACAACCAAGTTGAAAATAATTTATATTGTATAAATGATGCCATTTACAATATGTGTTAAATCGTACATATATCATGCTCTGTGGCATATCTCGGCCAATGTGCATACGCTCTTGTGAATTTACAGCACGAGAGGCATTTGTCTTGTACTCAAACTTTACTGTTTTTCAGTCCCAATACTCACAGTCCTTTCATGCTCCCAGTACGAATCCACTGTTAAAAGTTCAATGCCACAAAGGACACTGGCCTCTTACTTTACTTACTTCAAAGTTATCATGAACCTTACTTGGGCACCAAAACTGTCTTTCACTGTTTTCGTGGCAGTTATTTAATTTCCCAACTGTTTCCACGGCAACCAAATGGTCTCAAAACATCCATCAGTAAATTGTAAATAAAGCTAACAGCCTCGCGGTGAAACAAAGTGCTTAAGTTAGCCTTCAGCTCAAGACCTTAATATCCACTGGAGCCGCTGCGATTTTTCTTAGCTCGTTCAGGACTCGTGGTTCATTTTTTTTCTTCCTCTTGTTTCCTCTGTTGTAGGTTAGTTTGTTTCCGGCAAGAATTGGTCTAAAAGTACTTGAATTTAGACAGAGAGAACAATGTCATATACTGCTGAGTCTACTAGGCACCGGCTGCCGACCTTATTTGAAGTGCTTAATTTGCGCACACAAGCGCCCGTTGACTTGTGGGGCTTTTATGTCTTTATGCGGGAAGAGTATCGCGGCATTGAATACTTGGACTTTTGGCTGGCTGTGGTAAAGCACTTATCGCTCTGCAGAAACTACGTCCGTGGACTTAGGCAAAGCATCATTGCATCCGAAAGAGACATTTCCTCTAGTAGAACGTCTTCCGTGCTTCTAGATACACTTATTCAAGATGGAACACTGGACGACTCAGACTCACACCGACTATCTGCCTTTCTGAGAGGTGAAGATCCAGATGGAAACCCGGGCAGCATGTATAGATTGTCTGCATTGCTGGATACACTCAATCCCAAGGACCATCATTTGGCAGCTGAAATACAGCAGCTAAGGACTCAACAGCTACAGCAGCAAACTGACCAAGACCCAATGCATCAGCTGCAGCCACCCCAGACAAGTGCAGCCGCGGCAGCGTGGGCCCAGGAAAAGCGAAAATTATCTGGATCGCCCATCAAAGTGACAGGAAACGAACCAGCAAAACAAGAAGTGGTGGTGACTAATTTGTTTGATGAAAAACATGGAACTCAGTCTTCGCCGGACTCCCCGTTTGACGATAAATCTTTTCACTCGGCATCTGCCAATCCATTTCAGAACAGCGCTCCTTCACGACTTCCAACAACATCAGCACTTTATGATCAAGGCTTGTCAGCAACTCCTCAGCAACGTTCTTTAATACCGCCGATTGACAATAACCAGGGAATGGATCCCAAATCTCCAATGACATTACAACAGCACGGAGGTAACGGCGAAGCGGACACTGTTTCTAGCTTTGTCTCTCGTAACGATATCAAACAATCCACCCATTACATTCTAGTCACATACTTTATTCCAGGCGCTGAACGAGAAATTGTACTTCCTCAACGAATTATGCGCGCGGTGCGGCACGCCATTGAAGTTGAAGGCCGAGATGACCCCGAAGTATTTGATGAAGCTCGGGAGTACGTTTTTGAAGCAATGCAGCGCGAAGCTTTCCGAGCCTTTCTTGCCTCCAAAGCATTAGGAAATACTACACCATTTGGATCCATTGTTAGATTAATAATTGGTCTAATTGCCATGTTTGCCGCGTTCTGGGTGGCTTTTATTCTAATTTTCTTGGACTGGTCGCCAAAGAGAACGAGGTTATGGGTGATTCTTCCATTTGCTGTTGGTGTATTTGGGATTTGTTCAGGCCTCTATAACTTGGATCCATTACTCGCGTTTCTGGGTTACTCTGAGGCTTGGCCAAGTAAGCTTATACGAGTAAAAGAACCATACGTGAGGAAGCTACTAGTGAAGAGGTCATTATATGTGGTAATAGTAGTTGTGCTCGTGACAGCAGCTTTTGTAGTGTTATTTGCTCTAGTCCCTGGAAGAAGGCTGTAGGACGATGCCATTAAGTATTTATTGGTTATAATAATCGAATAGTGTACAAATAATCTGACTTGAGTCTTATATCTCAAACTTGAATTACAATTACATGGAACTGGGTCTACGGAAACAAAACATCAAGCATTCTTTCTGTGTAGATCTCAATAGTGATGAAAAACAATCCATCTGCAAATACTAGTAGTCCACCCTTTCTCTCAGCCTGTAACAGTTTGAAGATGGGCTTTCTTCGGCCAACCAACTTTGCTCAAGTTCTAAAACAAATACTACTAGCTGTTAAAAGCCCGCAACTGCGCCATGCCATGAAGGCAAAAAGTCTCTTTATACGCGCGGCCTGAACTGTTAAAAAATCAACTGAAAACCAGGTGCAATTTCATACAAATCCAAGAATCTTCTTTGCAGAGAAAAATGGTTTTTTGTCTAACCTTGAAGAGGAAACAAAAACAACGATTTATGCGACTGCCTATCTCCCACGTGAGATTAAGGTCATGCCCACTTTGACTGGTTCCAGCCCCGCGCACCATGTTCATGGTGAGATTTGAGTCACCGCAGAGGTGCCCTGAAGACCGCTCTCTAGGCGGAAATGGGTGGTCTACGCAGAAGAATGGGAACAAAACATTTCTTGCATTCAAAGGTAGTTGCTGCTCTCTGTATGCGCAAGAAAGCAAATTTGACTCTTGTTTCACTCAGTTTTCCTTATCTGCACAGCCAAAATAAACAAACTTCTTTCTGAATACTGCTTGGCAAGCATTTTACATGTACCTTAAGATGCGTGACTCCCTCTGTTTTTGACTTTCCTCATTTTACCCATAAACCTCTCTTACCTAGTTTTGTGAATTTCTTTCCTCACCCTTACTTTCAAGACATTTCTTCTTATTATTTGCTCCACATTACTTCGTCTAGTCATCTCTTTCTTGAATACTAAAGTTTTCTATTCTTCTCTGCCCCCCTTTTTTTTGTCCTTAAAACATCTTGTTGTGTGCTGTGCGCGCAATATTATCATGTCCATGAACCCGGCTCATCCCATCAATGATTCAACCAAAATCTTCAAATCGTAAGTATAATACCTAATTAGTGATTGGTATATTCTACTGACAGCAGTTTTGAATAGTGTTATTCCTTTCCACGAACAAGACTTTCTGTCAACTGCGACTCGATGGACTAAAAACCGCATATTTGCTTCAGGTGGCGGCCCTTCGCCTGGAACAAATGGCCAATTCCTCGGCGGACCGGGGTCCTCCTCTCCTCTTTCGACATCCCCTATAGCTCTTGCCACTACAGACACGTCTCATTATTATGCAAAGCCAACCATTGAACTCTCGGCGCGAGACGGAACTTTTCTAATTGCATATCCAAATGTAGCTCAACTTTGGGAGTTTTCCGTGAATACCCCTACTGGAGGCGCCTACTGTATCATTGGCTCGACATTTGGAGTCAATGGCAAAATAATTTCAGCTCACTTTATAAATTACCAAAAATACAACAGTGGCGAAGACCACAGCGACGAGGAAGGGGATGGCGATGACGATGACCATGGCTACGAGAGAGAGGACGATTTTAGTGGCGATACTGATCCCAGCACCGCCCAACAATACTCACATTCGTCTCAGCATCAGCTGCCTAACATCGTTCTACTTCAAATAGTGAGGCGTGAAACCATTCATTTAGAAATTCATCAATTGAACAAGAAGCCGAGTTTTGTTCAAACTCTCGTCTTGCCCCCAGCCTCGTCGGGGTCCGGACCATACACCATTTATACTCGCCATGCCGACAAGTGTATTGCTATAATCACAAAGGCAGGCGCAATAACTCTTTTCTCGGTCCCAGATTTTCATCTTATGGGCCCGGAGGCTTTGGAAACCAACTTAAATAATGACGGTGTTCCTCTATTTGATATATGTGGAAGATGGTTAGTGTATTCTCCTACCAAGCCCCTTAGTCCGACGGCCAGCAATACTCCACTCAAGTTCCCCGATCCCGGTTTACTATTAGACCGCGTCCTGGAGACTGTTTCTACGACTACTGCTGCCTCTTTAAAATCCCTCTCAGATGCTGGCGTGGCTAGTATTCGCCACTATCTCACCAAAGACACTAAGCAAAATTCTACTAGTCACACTGGTAAACAGCCCAAGCGAAGCGGAAATAACGTCATCTACGTAGGGTCAAGTAAATTCGATGTTGATTCTTCCGGCAGAGTTGGTCCTAGCCACGCACAGCCTGGGTCAGGAGTATCGTCGCTTCCCGCCGCTTTAAGCAGCTTATTTCATACACAGTCCAAGCACCAACCTATTCAAGTCATTGACATTGAAACCCAAGAAGTCGTTTGCACGTTTTTGTCGCCTCAGGGACTTTCTTTTCTCTCACTCTCTCCGCATGACGCAGTGCTAGCCACTGTATCAGCGAGGGGAGAATGCGTATTTACATTCGATCTTTCGTTCGTACCTCGCCAAGTCAGTTTTTCAGGTAAATACGTACGCGGAAAAACTCCAGCCAAAGTATCGCACATTGAGTGGGACTCTGAAGGTGGGTTTGGCATTATAACCCGTGATAAAGGTAGTGTTCACTGGTTTGAACGACAACCCTGGAACATGTATGAGAGTCAAGTAGGCGGGGTTTCTATTGATGGATCATCAACGGTAATATCGAATTTTAGCAAGTTGTGGCGTCTTTCCGGCTGGAGTGTTAGTAGCATGTGCGTGATTCCAGAATATATTGGTAGCGAAGCTGAGGTTCGAACATCTCCGCGGCCTCACGAAATTCCTCTTGTTTCTCCAGAGTTTTCCTCTTTCGGTAAAAATGGTTCTGCACCTTCTTCTTTCACGGGAACCCCGACGTCATACAAAAGCACAGGTAATTTAAACAGTACTTTTCACAAGGCAGTAAAGTTCAACAAGATTGCCATGCTCAGGGATGGAGAGATTCTCATTGTTGATTTGGCAACTGGAAGTTGCTCTTGGAAGTACGATTTGCCTAGCGTTCCAGTGGCCGAAACACTCCTGCTCCCTGTGTTATCTATTGCCAGCGATGATGAGTACAAAGTTCCACAAAGACCGTCTATCTTTTTAGACTACCGGGTTCTTGATCATTCCGTTGAACCGTTGTCTTTTTATGAGATGGAAACCTGTTTACCTTATCCCTTTGTTCACACAGACCGCCATGTACTCTTGGCAACTTATGAAGAGAACGAGAACGAAGAAAATGAAGGCAGTATTATTTTCGGGCTTGCTATCAAATCCGAAGAACTGGACTTTGGCCGTGCCCAAGGTCAGGTCAATTTTGCAGCAAACGTATTTACTCCTCCAGAATCAGATGAAGACGGCCAGAGTGGAGACTTTGGGGGGCTTCTTGGTGAAGACGATGCGGAAGATCTGGTAGTTGACATTCCCTGGGAGAAAGCTAAAGAGCTTCAGCGTGCAATGGAAAGCATGGTAATAGATCCGTGATCTCGCCATTACTCTTTCAATCTGAACTCACAGAAATCAGCCAATCCTTCTGAAACTCTAACTTTTTTTTTCATTTTTTTTTTCATTTTTTTTCCACATTTTTCTTTAAAATAAATACACAATCATTTTAAAAGGCTTCTTTGACAAATGATTTTGGAACTTATAAGCTAACCCAACTGTAATCTTTAGTGCCGAGTCAGCCTTTGACTTTCGGTTAGCGGGTTTTATTTTGGAAACATTTTCACAATCTGTAATGGGTCTAAATTTCCCAAGCTCGATGGAAACTGCAACTTTGCAGAGTATTGGAAATACACTTTAATTCTAATTGCGAGAAAAAACAACCTTTTGTGACAAAAAAACTTTATAATACCGTTGCGATTTGGGGTTTTCCAAATGGATCTGGACTGTAGATGTAGATGGAATTATGGCAGTTGTATTTTCTTACCATTTTATATATCTATAATATACACTTCTATACATGTAATCTTTTACTTTTTTTTTTATTTTTTTTAATTTTTTTCCTTTCCCCTTCCAGACCTTCTACAAAACTTACTACTCTTCCTTTTTCATTGTTTGCCCTCTGAGCCTCCCACATATTTTTCTACACTTCATCGCTTCCTCTTTTATTTACATCTCACCACACTAACAATTTCGATTTCTTTGGTTTAGAACTGTCTACTACCTTTCGGCATTTTTTATTTATATATATTTACTCTTCCAGAGCCATATCCTGTCCGCTGTTAACAAATAAGCGCTGTATTCCGACTTTGAACTTTCACGCGTGTTTACAAATTACATCTTTTGGAATGGTCTGCCTGGTATAGAATCCCTCAAACCCGCTCATGAAAAGTCTACATATAGGTATACGACTGCAGTTGATTCTGTATGTTGTTCTTATCTTGGTTCTCTCGCTTTGTATTTTAGCAGCCACTATAGTAAGTCCGTTGATTCTCTGTTTATTCTGAACTTCACATAGCTAACAAGGAGCTTCTCAAGACTGTCTACAATACAAATTTTGTTCTTTCCCTAGGGGCTGAACGACTTGAAGTTATTGCTCACTTAAAGGCATCTCAAATATCGCAGATTTTGAACTCTTATTTTTACCAGGCATATTTGATATCCAGTAGCGACCAGATTAATTTGGCTCTTACTCGGTACAGAGCAGGAAATACAACTTCCGACAACTGGAATATTGTTGATGCCGTGTTTAACTCCACGTTTGGCACCTCTCAAATTATCACTGCTGTTTCTGTTTTTGATGTTGTCGGAACCCTAGCTTACTTTACTTCCAGCAATGGGGGGCAATATGACGACGCTTTTTTTCCAACAAAGCGAGTGAATTCTAGCGGTAGCGGCTTTATTGTTCAGCAAGACACCCCATACATATCAGGCCCTATGCTCAATAATTACGACGACACTTATTATATGTCTATGACTTTTCCCATCATGGGAAATTCGACTATCTTTATTGAATCATCTCTACTTTTGGGGTACTTGAGTGTGGTTTTTCGAACAAACAGCTTCCGAACTATTGTAGACGATACTACGGGTCTTGACTTGTATGGAGCAGTAAATCTCTTTTCTGTTAGCAATGGGACCCGTATTCAAAGCAATACAACAGATGGAGCAACCTTAATGCCAGAACGTGCACCACCACAAATCATTACGAATTCGACAATAATCAATTCGACAATAGTAAGAGGCTTACTACCAGCCTCTGGTGAAAATGGAACGTTTCAGTATTATGGCACGGACCCCCATGGCGCTATTGATACGGCAATCAGCTCAGGACAACCAGGGTCCATCATAAATGCTTCTTTGCTCGGAGTCAAAAATCTCGCGATCGGCTATGCCTTGATTAGTGCGTTCTCTGTGCTTTGGATTGTGATGATTACTGAGCCACATTCAACTGTTTACTCGCCCATTTATAAGCTCCGCAACATGACCTTAATAGCTGGCGGCTCAGTTCTTGTTTTTTGCACCTTGGTAATCATTTTTTGTGTGCACCTTGGCGTCCAACCTATTTACCGTTTGAAACAGGCAGCTGAACAGACAACTCTGTCGTTTCACGATTCCGGGGACGACAGCCAACCCTCTGATGAGCTGAATATTAATCGGGCTTCCGCCGGTAAATCGGAAAAGGAACCGATATTTCCACATAGGTTCACATCTTTGAAAAATCGAATTTCAGTTGCAAGATGTTTGACCCGTTATTCGAGTTTTCCCGCGCAGCACGGCAAAGATTGCGTAACTAGTAGCCGAACTCCTACCCTGCGATCTTTCTCTAGTTCACTTAATGCACATCCAGAGAGTCCTTCATATTCTCCCGCGACAGCCGTCAATCATTCAACTTCTTCTTCAAAGGAAACCGAATCTCATACACATCCTGCATCCGAAGCTTCTGCTCCGGCACCCCAAAATCCACTAAATCGTGGCATCAGTATTTCACAATTGGATCTCACTCCAGAAGAAAGCGTTCAAAAATACGTTGGAGAGGGATCAGAACACCCAATTACCGGATTATCGCCAAATCCTTCGGCCAATCCGACATCTCTACATGATGATACGACACCTCGTCGACGCATGCTAGTTCCGACACGAGTAAAAATGCGCGAAAGCAGGTTTTTCACTGATGAACTAATGTCACTCCAATATTCATTTAACAGTATGGCTGATGAGCTTGAAAAACAGTACACACACCTTGAGGACATGGTTCGCGAGCGCACCAAGGAATTAGAAGCTGCCAAAGTGCAAGCTGAAAACGCTAACGAAGCCAAATCATTATTTATTGCTAACATTACACATGAGCTTCGAACTCCATTGAATGGAATTCTGGGCATGACCGCGGTCTCGCTAACTGAAAACGATCCAGAAAAGGTCATGCGTTCTTTGAAAGTCATTTCAAAATCTGGCGTTTTGCTGCTTAATTTGCTAAACGATCTGTTGACTTTTTCAAAGAACCAAATTGGAAACATTTCAATCGAGGAAAAAGAGTTTGTGGTTGATGAGCTTGTATCTCAACTTAAAGCCATTTACACACAGCAAGCCGAGGACAAGAATATTTCTTTAGAATATGAGGTTTCACCGCCAAGCGTTCGTCGCATGGTTCTTTACGGAGACTCCGGACGAATATTGCATGTACTACTAAACATCATTTCCAATAGTTTGAAGTTTGCTTCTGAAGATGGCAGAGTATTAGTACGAATCAAGTGTCTTGAACTTGAACAGCCGGCGTCTCCTGATGACTTCGGACTTGGCATGTGGACATCCAACCAACCCGGTGGAAGTCAGTATGGAACTTCAGAAAGTAATTCACCATTTGTTGCAGAGCCCGATATTTTATTGGAACATGAGTATATGCCGGAATTGAGTTTGAAAGGCTCGGGAGTCTCTGCGGACAATCACTCACGTCCTCGTGAAAATCATACATCAAATGATTCCTTGGCATTAACATCGCGCTCTTCTGCAAACCCGCTTGCTCATCAGCTCTCTAACTCCAACTCTGTGCAAACTTCTAAAAACAGTGAAGTGGTGTTTCCGGAGCCATGCTCTTGTATATTTCGATTCGAGGTCGAAGACAATGGACCTGGCGTTGATCCTTCAAGGATGGAGCAGTTGTTTGAACCATTTGTGCAAGGTGACCAAGCGCTTTCTCGAAGATATGGGGGTGCCGGATTGGGTCTTTCTATCTGCAAGCAACTCGTATCGTTAATGCGTGGAACAATTGAACTACGCAACTCGAATTCTTCTGAGGGGGTTCGTCGTGGCTTGATTACAACTGTAGACTTGCCTTTAAAACAAACAAGAATACTTGGGGCATCTAGTCAATTTGTCGATCAGGAAAATATGGCTGCCAATCCGAGCAGGCATAATAGTGGAATCTCTTACCAGGCTATTAATGATCGCCGTTCTTCAATTCCTACAGCCAACCCTAGTGCTGCTTCCTCCTCGGCTATCGCGATGTTGGAACGACAAGGAACCATGAAACTTAGCGCAACGACATATCAATCCAATACAGGGTCATACTTTGAACCGCGTCCGAAGACGAAGAAGAAGAATAGTTCATCTACCGTACGTTTAGCCAGATATTCCTCTTCATCACCCGGAGGTAGTACAATCAAGGGTGAAGGACTCAATGGAAGATCAGGATCAGGATCAGGATCAGCATTAAACAAAGAAGTGCGTGCAAACGTTTTGGTTGCGGAGGATAACATGATTAATCAAGAAATTATGAAACGAATGCTCGGTCTTGAAGGCATTCGCGATGTGGAACTGGCAGTTAACGGAGAACAAGCAGTGGCCAAAATTGAGGATGCGATTCGGCGTGGAGTGCACTACGATGTGGTTTTTATGGACGTTCAAATGCCACGGATGGACGGACTGCAAGCAACGCGATTGATACGCAGTCAGTTAGGTTACACGTATCCCATTGTCGCGCTCACAGCTTTTGCAGACGATGAAAACATCAATGAGTGCCGTGACGCAGGTATGGACTCCTTTATGGAAAAGCCAATCATGAGAGAAAGCTTACGGCAAATACTTGTTGCATATTGCCCTCCAGATTCACTTAACGAAGCCATGCCAACTGCCTCCAATTTTGAAAATTTCATGAACACACCTGGTTTGACACCTGGATCACCAATATCTCCTTCATCGTCATGACCATGTTTTTATTTTCATTTTACTTTATTTGATTATATATTTCTTTTGCTTGTATGATATTTTGCTTTTGTACGCATTTGTTTGTCTTTTTCATCTTTTTATTTTATTTTTTATTTTTAATTTACGTACTTTGAACCAGCGCCTTTATCATTAATTGTTGACAATTGACCGTCCTCATATAGACGTATTAAAATTGTTTGTTTCCCTCATGTGCTTGGATCAAATCCAAGAGAAATCTAGCGCCATTGCTCATTTGAGAATTACCATCATATAGTGCAATTCGATTGCATGCTGCAGAAGGTCTGTATCAGACAAATAGTTAGAACAATATCTTCTTTTTATGTTATATAGTCATTCTTTTAGATGGGATATTTTACATGGGACAATAAACTGATTTATCATCAACTTGGTAGTAAAAAGATACAATGTAGGGAAAAGGAAGCAGTCCAACCTGTGTTCTAAACACATTATTTTTATTTAATTTTATTTTCCCATTATTTTATTTTATCTATATTTTGTTTATTTCTATAAGTTGAGACTCTAAAAATATATGCTATGCTATGCTATTTTTTTTTATTTGACTACCGTTGTGTTTGAGTGAAAACATTTTATTTAAATTTTTTTATAGAATGATTTTTGCCAGGTTGGTTTTATTATCTCCATTTGAATGTTATACAACGATGTTTCTCGGGCTTGAAGACGTGGTATCAGACAAATAGTTAGAACAATGTCTTCTTTTTTATGTTATATAGTCTTTCTGTTAGATAAGATATTTTACATGGGACAATAAACTGATTTATCATCATATCTCAAAGTCACCTAGTAACATGCCCACAAATGAAAAACGCCCGAAAATGACAATGAAAGTATTTTATTTAAGTCCATTCCACAGAATGTTCCTGGAAAAAAAGCCTTACTGCCACGCCGATTGGTAACGTTCTCACCGGTCTTTTGTCTAAGAGGCCCCGTTTCTACCGATTGCAGTTGAATTCACTAAATAATTAAGACTCGTGCTCTGGAATACAGTACCTCTTCAAAGGCTTCTTTAAATGGAGCTCTAAATATCTTTGCAATCACTACATTTCATAACGAATACTTGTAATTGAGCTATTTGACATTACCGAGGAGAAGCTGGCTTTATTGTAACTTTGTGATGAATTCTTTCAAGAGCGGCGGGTGCCAGAACAGAAAAGTGTTTTAGGCAGTCGGGAGAATAGTACGCATACCCAGCAGAGAAGGCAGTTACTTTGTGCTTAATAGAGTAAAAGATAAACAAACAAACTGGTTATTCCTCCCACCAAAAAATCGTGTTTTGGACCAAAAAACCTGGCTTCTCTACATGAAAACACAATGAAATAGAATAATAATAAAATGTATCTCAATCGCATCCGCCTGTTTTGTTTCAGATTTTTACTTCAAAAGTAAACAGAATAGTAATAATATAGATATTGTGCAGTTTTTCCTGTTTTCTTCTCGTCACTCCTGTCACCTTTTAGCACATTAGCATTGCGAGAGGCTTTTATTCACTCAGCCATCTTTAAAAAAGTGGAGCTATTTCTTTATTGTAACCTGCTACCAACCTATAAATTTGCTATCGACTTATAAACCTGCTTTTGCAAGTTTCACGCGAACGAGAACACTGCTTCAGCGCGTCAGCTGCACACGAAACTAACTTCTTTATTTGCCCACCTAATCTTAACAGTATCAACGTGTATTAATATCAGCTTGAACG
Source organism: Geotrichum macrosporum (assembly GCA_030463045.1). Lineage (NCBI taxonomy): Eukaryota > Fungi > Ascomycota > Dipodascomycetes > Dipodascales > Dipodascaceae > Geotrichum > Geotrichum macrosporum. Next base: position 12,809 of record JAKVQY010000318.1, read on the forward strand.
TCTAACAGAGCCAAAAATACCTGCGTAAGAAGTAAAGAGCCATCAACTTCTCTTTCGTGATCTGAAATCTAGATTTTGAAGACTGTAGTAGGACTCAATATTCCCATCGATCTACGCTAGTGGGAAGATCAAAAACTGGCTTCTGATCTTCAAACTTTGACAAATTCTTGTTTCCTGTTCATCTTTCTAGTCTTCCTATTTGCTAGCGTGAGAAAAGTATCATTCAGCTTGAAAGCTCGGAGGCCGCAGTCACATTTTGCGTGGCTTTTCTCTATTTTATAAATAATTTCGTGCTTTGCCCGCCATCTTCTATTTTCCTTTTTCCTTTTTCCTTTTCATCTATTATTTTAAGCCTGGACTAAACTGGCCAAGATATCCTAATTTTGGAGGCTGGTTTTCTACATCTAACTTCTGCATGTTAGAGGCTATATCCTGCTCTAATTTTGCATCGAGGTCACATATCTACCTATATTATCTGCATTTCCTTGCTTACTACTAGTTGACTTGTATTTTTTTCTTTTTTCTCATTAGGTTTTGCCACAGGTATATAACCATGAGAGAACCCACTTTGGTTCCCTGCACTTCGTCCAGCAACAGTCCCTGTCAGGCCAGGTCAACATCGTCGGCATCAACGTCGTCCTCAAAGTCAACAAATACCACAGACTCTTGCTTTTCTAGGTCCTCAAGCGCATCTAGTGTCTCCAACACATCATCAATCGAAAAGACTTCTCCAGTTTTGAACTTGGATAGAATTTCTCTGCTTTCTCCTCCAGGCCGCACTCGATCTTACAGTACGACTGTCAGCGCACCAACAGGAGCCTTCTCTGCTATTGACAGCATTTTTACTGCTACCACCAAAAAGCATCATAGGTCAAACACTATTTCCACTCTTTCCGCACTAAAATCTACTACTAGCTCGTGTTCTTGGGACCATACTGAAACATTTCAACCTAATATTGACTCTATCCCAAATAGGAAAAATATAAACATCTCAACTGCGAACAACGGCAACACAAGCATCAGTTGGCTCAATTGTTACATTGGCGGAAGCGGGCCCAGTCAGCAGAAGAACGCAGCATCACAGACGAAACAAAATCAGGCGTTCAGCGAATCCCCTTTTTCCTTTCATTCTTCCCCTCCTTCTCATTTCTCAAATTCTCTCAAGTGTTTAGAAAACAACTCCAAGAAGACAGCAGCCTCCATTGCGTCTTCTAAGCAAATCCTCTTCAAAACGGCTACTACTACTACATTTACAACCTCCCCCATCGCTTCGCCAGACTTGCACCGCCAGCGGTCATTGTTCGAGCAAGCAAAAAACAACTACATCAACAGTTGCAACACGGAAACGTCACCACGCTCTGCTCCATCTCCATCATTCCAGCAGCAGCATCAAATTCCCTCTGCAGACTCAATTTCCGGTGCCGTCCCTCGTCGCACATTTCAGTATCCCAATCAGCAGTACTCTCCAGAGCAAGCTCTCGCTTTGGCGAACTACGAGTTGATGGCGGGGAGGCGGTCAACCTCTCCTACGCCGTCTACAACGACGGTATCGACCACTACAGCCATTGGTAAACCCAAGACAACTACTGGCCAGATTTCGTCTATAATTTTGCCTTCAATGTTAGTACCATATATTTGGCCAACTTCTCCAGCTTCTTTTGGCACGGGAGTACTAGTTGGACTTATGGTAGCATACCTGCGACCGTTCATTGAACATTACGTCGACGTCGGAGCATCTTATATTGCAGTAAGCTTACGATTTAGTTTAATTTGGGGATCCGTAGCCCTTATTGCCTGGGCCATTCTGCGTGTTCTTCAACAAACGAGTGCCGTCACATTGGTTATCAAACCTGAAGATCAACAGCAGTCAAACAATACTAGCATAGCATCACAACAATTTAATTCGCATGAAGAGCAAAATTCGTACCATGACGGGGAATATACTCTTGACCATGGCAGTGGCCGTTCTGGCAACAATGGCCGATACTTGCAGCAGGGCCACCATGGAAGTATTTCCTCATCTTCGTCATCCATATACTCATCAGCCACATCATCCTCTGGATACTCTTCAACAACAAATGCATCTTCACTTTATTACTCGCCACCGACCCCTCAATACAACCCGTATAGTGGTAATAGTGGCCGGGCATCATCTCCCACAAGAGTTTCACCTACACGTAAACCAGCCAGTATACCTTCTTCGCCCTCGAAATCGCCTTCTACAATGGCTATGAGACCTCGGATTGTGGCGTTGGACGACCAGGATGACGCATACAGACCCTACCCTGCTCGCCAAGTAGACAACATGGTGTATCGCAAGGCCCAGGCAATGGAAACTGCAGTCTTAGAGAAGCCAGTAGGCCAAAGTGCGTTCCGAATGCGACGTAAGCCTTAACAGACCTTTGCCTTTTTCGTGAAATGGAAATAGATGGAGAGCACGCATAACTATGTGTCAAGATAAGACGGCCTCATGAGGGGGTTGTCGCTGGCTACAGTACTTTGAAATGTTTAATAATGAAGATATATATGTAATTAAAAATGATTAACGTTTGGTCATCTGATAGAACGATTTTTGGAAATGATTTTGAATTTTAAGTCAAAGAAAGTTTCAAGATGAACTGGCTACCAGCAATGCAGTCAAAGTATTTCCTATAACTCAAACTGTCCATTACTATATCTCGGACACTATTGAAAATAGACTTCTCCTAAGAGTAACGAGTTGTACCTATTTAGTTGAAAAAAGACTAGAGACCAAACAAGATAGATTTGGACAATTCTGGAAACAAGCCGGGGATTTTGGACATGCTAAGCGAGTCTGATAAACCACTTGCATCAAATGCCGTTACTTCAAAGAAAAACAGATCAGGTGTTATGTGAGCTAAAGTAAATGATTTGTTCTAGATGATAGTTCTTTGGAGCAGGCGAAGATTGAGTCACTGCATCTGACTTGGCTTTTAGTTTGCAGCAGATTTTTATTTAATGTAGCATTTGTCTGTGGAAATCAGCTAGATGACTGCTATGTGTGAGTGTATTTAGGCCTCAAATTAAGGTTATCTTACTTGATAGGAAGAGACTACAATGTAAGAAAATGTATCAGTCCAGCCTGTTCTAAACGTTTTTTTTTTTATTTTCTTCTTTTCTAGAAGTTGAAACTCAAATAATGTGTACCACAATAAGTTATAAGCAGGCAAGGACGCTGGCTTTGCTGAGTATGAATATCTCGTTTCTTCTTTACTTGCAAAGGGCTCTAATTGAGAGGCAAATTTTAGCGTTGCTATTTGACTGTTGCATGAGACATTTTTTTAGACTTGAATGGAGGCGACTGCTATGTGAAGTTAAAACTGCTAACAAGGCGCGTAAAGGGAAAAGTTCTCAATAAGCTTAAGAATAGCATGCCTTTCTGGATTTTGAAAAATATGACTTTTAACTACTCGTTTGATAAAAAAGTTTCACAAAATGCAAATTTTGAAGCTGCTTTTTGGATTACCAATGGTTCCAAGTTTAAGTGAAAATAAACATGCTAGAGATGAGTAAAGGCCTTGCGCAATTACCAAAATGTTTACAGTTGAACTTGCTCATCTATCAAGTGCCAGATACATTAAATCATTGCTTAATTAAATTTAGGTACACGGAAAAAGGAAACTACGTGGAATATGTTCAATAATTTCAATTCCATAAACATATGGCCGGCACAAAAGCAGATTAGCCCCACAGATTTTGCCTTGCAATCTGACTC
>JAKVQY010000319.1:0-16537 GCA_030463045.1 Geotrichum macrosporum
AACCTGGCTAGATAGATGGACAATCTTCTGGCAAACATGTCCCGTCTATCTCCCATCAATTTGAGCAAATTCCTAAAATCTTTCTCCGACTGCTTTTGAAACAACCCACCGGGGGAATTAAATTCGTTCCTCGGATCCTAGATTATCCTATTTCCATACAGGTCATATTGCCGATCTTTGCATGGACTTGAGATATAAAAATTAACAAACATGAACGAATGAGAAAAAGAAAATAGTTATAAGCATTGTTCTTTAGTTATAAACGTGTCCCACAATGTAAGCTAATGAATTATTTGGATACTGAACAAAAAATTAATTTGACTTTCTTTAGTCACTGCCTTTACTTAACAAAGGTGTGCTCTGACCTGATACATCACCACCCAGGGCGGTATCGTCATTTTTAGGGCTCCATTTTACTGCTGAACCTGATAATCCCACTGATGATGGGCTGAAATATTGCTGTTGTCCGTTAGTAACAGACCCTGGGATGTTTAAATTAGACGCGATTGTACTTTTGTCATCTTCAATGATTGTTTTGGACACTCCTTTAAAGCTCACAATCGATTCAATGATCCCGCCAGTTCTGTAACTGTGGTACTCAGGATTGTGATCTATTACAAGATTTTCTTCCCGGGGATGATGCACATTAATGTGTTTGGCCACATTTATGCCATTAGTATTTTCATCTTGCTCGAATGAAGAAGATGTAAGATTTTCGTTAGTGTGTGCTTCACAAGAACGGTGAATAGCTTGGCGGACAGCGCCCCTCTCAGTCCTATGGATGGTTCCGTATGATCCTTTGGGAGCTGCTAATAGTTGCTGGTCCATAGGCACATCAGGATGAGACGTGGGGACTGCATGACTCGCTAGTTTATTACTAGTGATACTGTTAAGAGTTTGAAGATCAGCTTGGCCTGGCTTGATGGTAACTTTTGTATTTGTGGTTTTCTTGGGATTTGACGCTTTGTTTAATGGGTTAAGCTTTGGCTTGCTATTATGCGTGCCATCGTTTGAATGTTCTTGACTCATGAAGGAGTGGTAAACGGTTTCAAATCCAACAGAGTTGCGTGGCGAAAACTGACTGTTGATAAAAACGCGTTTCAGGGGTCCCGGGTGAGATCTTTTAATAGCGCGATGTACATCCACGTATACATCTGATTCATCAATGATTTCCTCGCCAATAAGTTCTTCAATAACGTCTTCCAGAGTTAGAACACCCAGAGCACCAGAGGGGGCACCGGGCGTACGGGATACAACAACCATATGCGATTTGCCTTCTTGGAAATAATTGAGAATGTTCAGACACGAGGTATCAGGTCGTGTTTCTGGGAGGGTAGCCAGTGGGAACGACGAAATTGGGAATGCGTCTTCGGGATCGTAAGTAATCAGCGTGCGAACAAGGAGCATTCCTGTGAAATTTGTGGGCTCGCCTGGAGCATGAATTGGAATACGGTTAAAACCAGTATGAAGAATTTCTTCAATTGTAGCTTCATCGAGAATGCGATCTGAACTCATTGTAAATACATCATCAATTGGAGTCATGACAAGTGCAACAGGCTTATCTGTCAAGTCCAAAACTGCTGAAATTATAGTAACCTCGTCGTCCATCAGCCTTTCTACACCCATGTTTTTATGAAGCCCAACAAGAGTCTTCAATCCCGCTCGCTTGTAAATTGTACCGTGGTCTTCTCCCAAAATGTAATCAAGAAGTAAAGCAACGGGGTACGCGACGGGATACATTATATACATGAGGCAAATCACGAAAGGTGCAAACGCAGCTCCAATGCCCAATCCATACCTTACGGAGGCTGACTGTGGAATAATCTCACCGAAAATAACAATAGCAACTGTTGAAGACACAATAGCCGGCCATCCACCTCCTAAACATCTGTCAAGGACAATAGGTAAAGATTCATTCGTAATGACGTTGCTAAGAAGTAAAGTTACCAAGACCCAATGTTTACCACGTCTTAGCAGCGATAGTACTTTGGCAGCAGCCTTACGTTCTTTCTCCTCTCCAGACTGCAAAATGACCTGGAGGTGAACTTCATCTTGACCCATAAGACCTAGGGTGAGACCAGCAAAAACGCCACCCATGAGAACCAAAATAACAGAAATTCCCATATTAATCCAAAAATCAGAAACATTTTCCTGTGACTCGTTAGGGGGCTCGGTCGACTGCATTCGTTGAGTTAACGGAAATGCAGCTCTAAGAGGGAGCTGAGCAATAAACAGAATTGCAATTTTCGAAAACGAAACTGTAGCAGATCTAAACCCATCAGAGGGACAACTGTCTTTGACATTCTGCAAGTCTTTTACTTTTGTGGAGTCGGCATTCTGGGTCGACGATTCCATATTCTTCTTACTGCCTTGAGCCTCAATGACGACTGAAGATTTTCCGGGCCTACTGGAACCAGAACGAGCATTGGAATTGTAGTCTCGCTGGAGAAATATATTGCGTTTCAGGGTGTTCATATAAAAAATAGTAGGAACGCTGGATATCAAGATTTCTGGAATGTAATATACAAGGGAAGGAAAAATGTAATGAAGGATAATTTTTAAAATGAAGAAAAACAAAGGGGAGTGTGGTGGGTGATTGACATTCTCATTTAGACAGAAACCAGGCAAGAAACCTTTAAATTTCATGAATTGTCCGCACGTGCAAGTAATATTTTATAGTGATTTTAACTATATTTTGAAAAAGCTAGTTATTGCATATTTCAATGGAGGCCTCAACGCAACGTCAGAACTCAAGGTGTCCGAACACGCTGAAACGAATAGACAGAAGTGCAAGGATTTTGGAAGGCCAATTCTTCTGAAGCCCGAAGATTTGTGCTGCATTGAGGCCAAGGGAGGTGAAGGGCATAGGCATCACAATATCCGAAATTTGCCAAGGTAATCAAAGGCTTGCAGATTAAAGTATCAATAGGCCTGCGCTGGCAACGAGGCTGAAGAATATAACTAGATCCTCACTGGCTTCTCTACCGATTTGGGGTAAAGAATCGATCACTATGACGCATCGGCCAAGCGGATGTACGAAACGACTTATCAACAAGTATAACGCAGAAGGAAAAGCACCAATTCCCGGAGAAGGGCTCCATGTCTTTGTCCTTTTACCCTATGGTTACGGCAGTTAGGGAAAGATTTAAGAATGTGCTTAAATTAATAGGAGACAGGAGGGAATGTTTGCTGGCAGATTGTCAGTCTAATAGTTAACACTATCTTGATATTGATAATGTGATTATATAGTAATAATTGCGAAGGTTCACATAGGAATCCACTTGGCGAGAAATAAGAGATTACTGAAGATTGCAACTTTATACCTGAGGGTTTGTGAGCGTCAGAGACCGAGGGTAATAAAAACTCTTATTTTACTCAAAGTATCAGCTCTTGTTGATTCAAATACCAGCATTTGCTAGGTAAAAGTGAAAGCGGCACCCTGATCAACAATCCCGCGAACTACAAACTGCTCAATATCAACGTTGGCATGGCTGTGTTTTGAGGAGTTCGAGAATCTAACAGCCAAGTACTTACTCGCAAAAGGCTTACTAAAGCGAATGCGCACATGGCGGTACACAGATGTATTAGGAATAGACGCCATAGCGATGGGTTCCAATGGACCTGAATTTTTCCATTTAGTCTCAGATACCTTGGTGTTTATGACATGTGATTCAGTGCTTATTCCTTGAGTATTGATTAAACTGTAATCATCACATTCTTCGTTTTGGTCAACATGTCTTTTGCTGGTGAATTTATCTTGGCCGGTCGTAGTGGTTACAGATCGTAGCCTCGTTTGAGCAGTGCCCATATCGAGAACTTCAGCAAAGCTATTTGTATCAGACTTGTAATTGGGATGGCATAGATGATACTTGGCTACTAAAGTGTCCTCTTCTTCCTCTTCTGAAGACTTTTTGCATAATTCTTCTCGAAACAATGGCCAACCTTGAGCAAAGTGATTAGTCTGATAACTAGTCCCGAGACAGCCGCCATGAGACGGCATGGTTTCCAGGTGTTGAGAGGTAAAAAATCTTTTCACGCTAGAGTCTTCTATATACTCGTCGACTCTTTTGACAAGATCAACGTTCGACATGGCCGAAAAGACCGCAACATGCTGTACCGGGCTTGTATAGCTGTTATGAGGAGGAGCAACGACATTGATTTCCTTAATCATAGCCATGCGGGACTGTACTGAAAAAACCACTGTGCAGTGGTTTTTTTCAGCGCAGTAGACATTACTGTATTTGGATATGATGTTTGATATGGCGTAACTCTGTGAAATTTGTCCGCCAGTGGATTCCATTATTTTCAATGGCAAGATAGATATCAGGTCGGTTTGAAGATGATCCTGACTGTGCCGAGGAGACGCGTCCAAGAATCCTGAAATAAAAGTTGTTGAAGCCTTTTCAGTAAACGAGTAGCCATCTCTGGGTAGTCTTGAAATTGACCTGTGCTGTTTTCGTTTCAATGCGTTCATTTCAAGCATAGATTGTAAAGTGATTTGACTGCAAGAAAAGATGTCATATATAACCTCAGTGCTTCAATGAAAAGAAACAAGAGTCAGACTTTTGATTGCGGTAGATTCCGTGATTATGGATATCTAAATATTTATTTTTTTCTCTTGGCCAGTTGAAATCTTTAGTTCCGGGTATTCGAATTATCTTATCCAGTTGGGATATGTGCGGCTGAAAGATGTTTTAGAAGATTATGAAAAGGCCCAGAAAGTTATGAATAGATTAGATGCTGGTATTCAAAGAGAACAGGTTCTTTTTGAATATCTTCTACTTTATTTCTAATAAAATTTTGGAAGAAAGCAGGCTTTTTATGGTGAGATAGAGCAACCGCAAAGGGACTCGACTTCCTAGTGACTTTTTTTTTAAATGCCAGGAAATAACTACTCTTTGATAACAAACACAGCATGAGGAAGGAACTGCATCATGCATAAATTAGATTCATTTAACTTTTTTTCTTTTTTTTTTTTTCATCATTTATTTTCATTAATTCAGTCATGAAGTTTTAAGACTAGACCTGCTTTAAACGTTTGCAAGTTGTTATGCGAATCCCACGGTTGTCAAAGTCAGAGTCAAAATGACTAAAGTGGTCATTCAAGATGGGTTCTTGTTGTTGTCTGTGAGCCCAGCGTTTCGGAACAACTCGGAGGGGTCTGTACGCGGCGTAGATCCATCTCTGTTCTCTGTTGAAGCATACTATGAAGGACCATGATGGAAGTGATAACAGCGAAATGAAGTTTAGGCGAAACCTGGATGAGAACATTTGGTTTAATGTAAGGAAATGATAGGTTACCTGCTAACGGTGGCAGAACAGTAATGTTTCTTTCTGTATTACTGCATACATGCCTGTTTCATTTCAACTTGCAAAGTCTTTTTTGTTGATTGTGCCGATAGCATAGTTCATGAAGGAAAACTTTTTTTTGTTTTTTAGCAGTTGCAAGTTTTTTCTGCGTAACCTGTCTAACCTGTCTAACCTGTCTAACCTGTCTAACTTGCGTATCCTGCTTGAAATCACGTTTCTCGCCTAAATGTCATTAATTGGCTAAATAGCGACATTGGCCTTGTAATGGAGACTAACACTATCCAGATAGTAAATAGTAGGGCAAGGGTCTAGCGGCCACCTGGCCAAAATAGCTAAGTTTCATTTACCCTGCCTCAGTTATCAACCCTAACCTAAATTTTACCTGGTTTACCCTTGCCCGTTTTTTTCTTTTTATTTTATAAATAATAAAAAATAAAAAAACTTGAAACTTTTTTTTTACCACGGCCTAAAGCGAACCAACCATCTAGTTTTTACCACAGAAAACTTTATTTCTGTACTGAACCCTACCACGGAATCCCCCTGTTTCCACGTAGTCTCTCACCCTTGTCCCGGCGTAAGTTGCCACAGAAATATTTTTGCTCCCTGTAAAACCTACCACGGACAATCCCACCCAGAGCTTCGACCACGACAGCTTGTTTTTTTTTTTTTTTTTCTTTTCAAACAAAAAAAAAAAAAATTTTCTCACAATTCTCCTCTCTTCTCCTTTCCTTTCGTCTTTTTCTCTTCTTCTTTTCTTTCCACCCCTACTACATCCTTACAAATTTTGACGTCTACACCTGTTTCGTCTCAACTTGCAAAACCAATCCAAAAGCTACGTGCTCTTTGATTTCTATCTGACTTCCTGAAATACTGTTTTTTTTCCCAGTTATCCAGCAAACTCAGATTCTTCGTGACGACTAAAACATCCGCAACAACCGACCTTACTGCCCTCTGTTTATCTAAAGGGCCTTTAATATTTATTTCTCTTCTCTGCATTCTTTAAATTTACCATGTCTGAGCCCATCCGAAACGTTCGCATAAACAATCTTGCGGAGGCCCCAACTCCACAGAATACCCCCGCCACTGCCAATTCTTCGTTCATCCAACGCGCTAGTGATGGCAAGCCAAGTATTCCCACTATTGCTGAGGACGGCGATACGTCTTTTATTAACAACCTTTCTCTTGTATCTATGATTCAAGGAAAGCTTGGCTCTCTGGTTGGCCACCCCTCTGGCTACATTGCTAGTCTTCCCGAATCTGTCAAGGACAGACTTAGAGGTTTAAAGGCTATTCAAGCCGAGCACCACACACTCGAAGCCCAATTGGAAGAGGAGATTCTAGCCCTGGAAAAGAAATGGCATGCCAAGTATGAGCCCCTCTATAATAAGCGTGCTCAAATTATTGCCGGTAGCCTAGAGCCTACAGCTGAAGAAATTGAGCAGGGCAAGAAGATTGAAGAGGAAAGCGAACTTGAGGAGGAGAAGCCTCGTCTTGAAGAAATCACTGAAGAAGATGATGAAGAAGCAGCCGCTGAGAAAACTTCGCAAGACAAAGACATCAAGGGTATTCCCGACTTTTGGTCTACCGCTTTGAAAAACCTCCCAGCCCTTGCTGATGGTATTAATGAACGCGATGAAGAGGCTCTATCCGCTCTTACTGATATTCACATGGAATATCTCGATCAACCTGGCTTTGCCCTTGTTAATAACTTTGCCGAAAACCCTTTTTTCACCAACAAATCTCTAAGAAAGACATACTACTACGAGAACGCCCCCGCCTACATGGGCGAGTATACCTTTGACCGTGCCGAAGGTACTGAAATCGACTGGAAGTCTCCTGAACAGAACCTCACTGTCAAGATTGAGAAGCGCAAGCAGCGCAACAAGAGAACACAGGCGACACGAACTGTCGAAAAGACTGTTCCTGAAGTCTCGTTTTTCAACTTTTTCTCTCCTCCTAACCCCAATGTCGGAGGTGACGAGGACGATGAGGAAGATGACGATTCTATCAATGAAGAGGTTGAGTTTGACTACCAAATTGGTGAAGCTATCAAGGATCTCATTCCCAGAGCCATTGACTGGTACACTGGTGAGGCCCTGCAGTACGCCGAGGACGAGGATGACCTTGAAGAGGACGAATATGAGGATGATAGCGAAGAAGATGAGGATCCCTCCGATGACGATGACGAACAAGACGACTCGGTCATCAAGTCTGGAGGTGGTGCTGCCGGTGATAAACAGCCTGAATGCAAGCAGCAGTAATTTAAATAGCAGGAAATTCTTTGTAATGTAAAAATTATATTCAACAGCCGTTTTAATGATTTATATTTGCTTCCATGGCATTCACCTAAATCAAGAGTACTTGGCCATGGCGCTCCAATGGCGCACCAGGTAAAAGTCAGCCTAGACTCTCAATATCCGTACGCGGAAGTCCATATAATAACTTTGTCTAGCGAACAATTCATATCACGTGATAAATATGATGGAAGATATCTCTATCAAAGAATTCAATCCATATTTCAACATTTCTCTCTTAATTACATCTACGCAGACTATGGCACCTTCTGTAAACCCAGCGGTATATAAAAAGAGTTCAGGGTATCTGACGATTGACCCAGAGACTGATGAGTTCTTTTGGCAGAGCTCTACGTCCCAACCGCCAGTGATGAAGATTCAACTATCTCAGATTAGCAGTAAGGAATAGATTTACAATTGAAAGCGGAATTAATGACCTTTAACTGAATGTTTTTTTAGATCTCCAGGCAACACCTGCAACATCTGCAAAATGCCGGCTAAAAGTGATTTGTGCCGATCAAGGTACAGAAGAGCCTCTTACTTTTCTTTTTTCCTTTACGGATCGCGATGTCATGGCAAAGGTTAAAGATATTCTCCAGCACTCGTTACAAAAACAAAACGCTGCCGCGGCAGCTGCCAAAGAGAAAGAGGCGGCGGCAGCACTTGCTGCAACAGCAGCTGAATCCGAAAATACACCGACGGCATTGGCCACTTCCCAGATTGCAGCGCGGTCTACATCAATCAACTTGGATTCCAAAAATCTATTGCAGAACCTGACGCTACAGCAAGGGCTGCTCAAGGAAAACAAAGATTTGATGAAAACCTTTCAAGAAGCTGTCATCCAAGGTGGTTTACCATATGAAGAATTTTGGTCTACAAGAGTCCACATCTTACGCGCGCACGCTCTTACTTCGTCACAAAAAAGAGGGCCCTACAATGTTTTGAGTACAATCAAGCCCACCACAAACAGCGATAACAAGGTTAGTGTTTCTGTGTCGAGGGAAAAAATCCACGACATTTTTGAACAGTACCCACTTGTCCGCCAAGCGTACAATGAATGCGTGCCTAAAATATCGGAAGGCGAATTCTGGTCCCGGTTTTTTTTATCTAGGTTGTTTCGTCGTTTACGTGGTGAAAAACAGAAACCGACGGACCCTACTGACATGCTTCTTGATAAATACCTGGATTACATTGACAATAGTTCGCTTACAGGTGTGAAGAGGAAGGCAGGTGAAATCGCTAATCAAGAGGATGACGAGTTTAATGTTCCATTCTTTTTAAATATTGCTGGAAATGAAGAAAGCGATCCCCAAAAACTGGGAAATAGGCCCGACATGACCATGCGGTCAGGTACTGAGGGTCAAAATGCATTATCGTTGATCAGATCTATGAACAACCTTAGTCAGAAGATGATTTACGGAACCACGGAGTTAGGCGCGCCAACTATTTCAAAGCAGGATAAAGATGAGTCTAACTTGGTAAAAGAGCTTAAGCTTGGTGGATTGGAAGAGGAAGCAGTGCCTGATTATATGGAGCTTCACTTGAAGAAAACTACTACTTCAGACGATACGGCAGATGCATCGGCCAATGGGGAGTCTGAAACTTTAGGCGCAGAGCCAGCTACTAAAAACGGAACATCCGTCCTCAAACTAGATCACAGTCAAATCATGCAATATATGCACTCGAATCTTGAACCGAGTCTTGACCTTCAGCAGGCAGGATCTGCGATATCACAATCTCAACCTGGATTGTCTCAAGAAGATGCCAGTGGAAATGCCATAAAAAGGGCACAAAAACAAATCACTAAAACCATCCGGCTTCGCTCAAAGGAAGCCTCCGACAATCGGTCCCGTGAAGAACGTGAAATTGAAAAAGATGTGTTTGACCATGTCCATCTGTGCCATGCTACATCTGTCGAGTTTTTGCGCCATTTTTGGATCCATTTCCAATCAGGTGATCCTGCTCAAGCTCCAGCCATAACAAAACTCGTCGCCTCTTTGAAGAAGTCAATACAGAGAATTGATGCAGTTGAAAAATCTGCAACTGAAAATAGAGAGCTTGTAGTGGCAGCCTTGCAGCCCTTAGTAGCATCTATACATAAAGCTCTATTGGCATACAATAAGGCTCTTTCAGAACTGGCAAGCAGCAACGGTGCAAATGGAAACAGTATTCCACCTTCTACTCCTGCAACAACTGCTATTTGAAGTTTGGTATTTTTCTCAAACAATATATATTACATTTAGTTCTATTATGATTTTACAACAAATGGAAATTTAGCTACGATATGTCTAAATATCTGTATTATAAACAAATAATTAACCCCCGTTAAACTCCTTGATAACTGTCCTAGACCGGACCGTCGCCATATGCCAAGGTATACATTCCAAGTGCCTTCATGGTGAAGTAAAACTTGTAGTTTGGATACTCAATTGCACTAAACAATACAATTAGTTTTCTCGTTTGCACACTTGAATACAGCTTATTTCAAACTTACCAAGAATGGTTAAAGACGCCTTCAACATGGTTATATCCATAAGAGCCATCAGGAAGCTGCTGTGACATTAAGAATTTAATACCACGCTTAATTACTTCTTGATTAGGATATTTTCCTAAAAGAAGTGCAATAAGTGCCCAACTAGTTTGAACTACTTGGCTTGAAGTATGTCGAACGTAAGTAAACAATTCATTGGACTAAAAAGAGATGTGTGTGTTAGTTGTTGTAATAAAAATAAAAAAGTAAAATTGTTAGCATACTCGAATATTTTCTGCCCATCCACCGTCTTCCTCCTGACGCCGAACAAAGTAATCACAGGCTTTGCGGACAGTTTCATTGTTTTCATATGTGAGACCTTGAGTCTCAAGCGCTTCAAGCGCAAACATTCCAGCATAAGTGTAGCAAACACCCCACGATCCGTACCAACTTCCATCAGGGTTCTGGAATGAAATAATGTAACTAATAGCATCAGTGATGGCTTGGTCAATCTCATCAGCTCTGTACTGATAGTGTTTTCGGAAATGATGCAAGCCTAGTACTGAAGAATCTGTACATTCAACGTAGGGAAACTCGACCATGATATTTCCAAAGACCTCAGCAGGGTTCAAAGCTTCAAGAAGCGGAGTGGCCTTAATTTTCTCGTATGATGCAAATGAGCCAAAATGAAAAGACCCCCTGTTTTGCAGGCCTAGAAGAATATCAATTGATTTGTGCATTCGATCTTCTGAGAATTCCTTCTTTAGAAATTCAAAGCCAGGAAGTGTTTGAACCATAATGATTGCTTTGAGTGCCTCAGCGGTACAATCACTCACCGTGAATCCTTGGGTTTGCGTTGAGAATGGAAATCCTCCAACTCTTTTATCTCTAAAACTTCCCTTCACGCATTCTTCAACAAACTGTGATCTCGTCAAAAATCGATAACCCTTAACAATTGTATCATGGAATTCGGGCAGAGCCCCAAGACCAATTAAAATTGCATACTGAAGAGCAAACGATACATCCCAAACTTGGACGCCATTTGTTCCGTTCATCATTAAGCCATCTGGAGTCAAGAACAAAAAGTCGGGCCACCGGTAAATGAATCGTTGAAACTCGGGCGAGTCTTTGCCTTTTTCGAGAAATATTACAATGGAGCTCATCGCATTACTGACAGGTGCAATGGCCAAATTATCAGTATTCTCAAGATCTTTCATTATCAGATCAACAACAAGATTAGACGCCCTTTTTAGCAGCCATTTGGGTCGCACATATTTCTCATAAGCCACTATAACCTTGTTTGCAATATTCAGAAGTTTAGTATGAGGATAATACAGATCCACGCCGCAAACTGTGTTGCGGTGCTTGGAAAAGTTAATGGAGTCGTATGGCTTCACATAGAGCTCTTCTCGAAGTTCAAGGAGCAAAGGATTCAAATCCATTTTAACCTTATTTGCAGACAGATATCCAAGTGGAAGATAAATTGCACGCGTATGAACCCACCACCTTCCTGGATGAATTGGAAACTCGTATGGCAGCATCCACATCTCGGGAGGTGCAGGGTTGACACCTTCCCATTCATAAAGATTTAACAGTGCCAAGTATGATTTTCCCCAGTGGGGATTACCAATGGCTCCTCCTAAAGAATGTAAAGTCTTTCGCGCCTTTACAATAGCGGGGTGATCTCTGTCCAATCCTAGAATTCGAAGAATAACGTAGTTGATGGTTGTTCCAAAAGCCGTACTCTTGTCATAGCTATGAAGCCCCCAGCCACCATCCACAGGATGTGCCCGATTAACAAGATATCGGATGATCTCAATCTTTTCTTCTTCAGAGAACGGCACAGAGGTGAAATATTTTGTCGCGACGTAGCCAATCAGCATGAACATGGGTCCGGAATATTGACAGGGAAATATTCCATTATCATCCTGGAGAAACGACAAGAACCGAAATCCATTGACGGCAGCCTGGAATGGAGTCTTTGCAGGTGCATTTTTCGGTGGATTGAATGAAGGGAGCTCAAGCTGGTATTTGGTATAATTAGTAGGGGGGTCTTGCTCTAGGTGGTTCTCACTTCGGTTGTAAACCCAGTTTTGCTTCCCGAGTTCGTCGACCTTAAGTCTCCATCGCGCAGGATCTGTCTTGGGCAAGCCATAATAATCAGAGGGAAAGACAAAATCGCCTTTATGCATTGGAGCTATTGTGAAGCGTGGTTATTGTTTGATTTAACGTGTGTGCGAATGGTGAAATCTGATGTTCGGGTATTTTTTTTGGGGCCTATTTTGTGTCACTGCCAGTTCGAACGGGATTGCGTTGCACGTGAGTGCTAATGTTTGAGAAAAAATAATGATTGTTTATGAAATTTGAAAAAGTATTATTGATGAAATGGAGATTTTTAGTTCAAGCCGAATATTTACAGAATACTTCACTAAACTAGCATTTAATGTTTTGAAAGCAGTAATTTTTTTCATTATTACTCTAGGCACAACTTTTAATCAGTTTGCGCACATGAGAATAGCCAGTTCCACTGGGATCTAGGCAGGTCAGGGCAGTTGTCAGTATACTAGCAAGCTCGGGTGTTAATAGATCCTTGTTAGCCACAATCTCAGCAGGAATTACCTCGTCAACCAAGTTGGAAATAGCGACGCGATGTCCACTTTTGACAACAAGAGAGGATACAATGTTCAAGAGCTCAGAGTCCACAGAATTGTCTTTTGAGATTCGCGAAAAGAGACTGAAATACTTTCCCCACATGTTGTCATTTGCAAATGCTGAAAGAGAAAGAATCAAAAAAGATGGGGTAATATTCGAGCCGGACTCAACCATGTATTGATATAAACTGAGTGATTTCGAATTTAAGACCGGTTGTCGCTCAACAAGGAGATCACCGGTAGTTTCGTCCCTTCTTGGTGTGGGATCGCGATAAGCAGAGGAAGGGGTGATTTCTGGGTCATCGATCCAAAGGCGATAAAGAAGCATATAAATTGTATTGTTAAGGGACAAGCTGTTACCTTGTGGTCGAAGACAGTTTTTAAAAATAGAGAAAATAATTTTGGATTTTTTCTGGCTTACTTTGAGCATAGGTCGAGAGGGGTAATTAAACTGCTGTGACTTGACAACAGTGTTTAAAATAAATTCGACATCCCATATTTCAACAGGAAACCCAGATGCTTGTTGTAGAATAAGATGCTCCTCGAGAGTTTCTAACGGAAAGTCTACCTGGTTAATTTCGTGTGCACGTTGAATAAAGATTAATCGGAGCCGCCAATCAGATTTAGTTGGATAGTATGGAAACGAGGAAATAAAAGACCGAACAACATCACTGGACTTGGCGAGGGAACTGGCTTCGGGCGTGTTTTTTAATTTTGAAAGATAGTTGATGTGTGCTTTTAAAATGAGATGAGTATACTCTTCATTCTCGGTATCGAGATGTCGGTGGTGCTCTTCAGGCCTAATAGTATTCACGGCCTTCTGGTAGTCACCAAGAAATGAACAAACTTTTAATTGTTCAAGGACGGAGTTGTTTTTAGAGTTAGTAGTGCCAATATCGAGAGGGTTAGGACCAGGAGGAGGAATAGAGTTTGATATGGATAAGCGAGAGCTGTTGAAGGTGGAAAAAGCTCTACTTGAGGTATGGTACTGGCGAACAGATCCGACAGAAGAAAATGGGCTACTGGTAGCCTGTCTGCTTTCACGAGAACTCTGCTCGTCGAAATAATTATTCTCTTCAATGGCATCCTTGTTTTCCAGCTTTCGCTGCTCTCGCAATGCCCTTTTATCTTCTGCCCAGACATATTCCAGGTCCAGTTCCTCTCTTTTCTCGGGAGTCATCAGGTGAATAATAATTCCTTTTAGTTTCGCGTCTAACACAACCCAGTTGTTTGCAAATCTACTAGCCTCCAAGGCATAATCAAAAGTCTCGTCGGAGTTTGCCATTTTCTTGGCTTTCTTCTTTAGTCGGCGCTGATGAACCTTTAGAAACCCACTGGTTTGAATGCCTTCTTGCGAGGGAATCACAGAATATTTTTGTTTGATAAAGGTCATTAAGCTATTTGTACCTCTTCCAATATGGCGATCAGTGTTGCCTGTTGCAAGAACGAGAATAGCGTCTGGTCCAAATACAGTAACAGGAGAACGTTTTCTTAAATCGATGAACGATACACTGGTAAATCCCAGTTCTCTCACCATGCAATGGACGATATCTTCTAAGCCCTCAGGCGAATTGTCCGGGATATCAGGGATAGGTTCGGTAAGAGCCGGATTCAACTGAGTTGTATCTTCATTCACTCTTAAATACCATGGTAGTTCTGGTTCAACCACTTCATCAGATGCTGTAGTGCTATGGTCCTTCCGGTCGCTTAGCTCTGAGTTATGTGAATATAGCCTGGTAGACGCGATGTTGCAAACCGCAGGTTTCAAAGAACGACGCAGACATAAACCTGCTAACTGTCGTGATAAGCAGGCGCCTGGTACTTTTCTAATCATTTTATACAAATATGAGCCTGATTAAATGAGGCTTATTTCATTTAAAAAAAAAATGCAATGATCGTGATAATGAGAAAGGGACTCATGACCTTGTAAAACTTCACTAATTTTTTTTTAGATTGATTTTTTTTTTTTCTGTGGGTGCTCCACCAGTTCCAATCGGCACTCTAATTTGTCAAAATTCCAGGGCAGGGTAACACTTGATACCTCAAACTCTTGTGAAAATGCAGCTATTGAGTTTGTGACGCTCCCGATTTAAGAAACTGAAAGCCGGACGTATATTTTTACTGTCTATAAGATTTATATATGTTTAACTAGACTTTAACTATCCGCTAGAAGCTCAAGCATGCCCTCTATGCGCTGTGCGTTTTGAGCTACTTCAATTTCACTCCACAAAACGTTCCGTAGCTCGTTAACTTTGGACTCCAAAACTGGAGATTTTTCAATGAGAGGGCCATACATTTCAATAGCACAAGCGACAAAGTCAGCAGTGGTGGCCATGGCACGAAAATCGCGAATAGATCGAATTGCGTAGCGAAATAGGGGCTCAAGAGAATTCTCGTCTCGGCCAGACAAACTAATTCGAACTTTGCCTCGCTTTTTAAGTTCTTCCATGATCAATAGTCTGTGCTCTGCATTCGCGTCAGAATGAAGAACCGCATCAAGTGCGTCTGCCCAACGGAACTGTTTCAAATGCCGTTCCCACAGTGGTAGCTTCTTTCTGGACTTTTCGTTATCATCAATGATGCGATGTTCCAACTCACCGTGGTAGTCAACACCTTTCATTAACCTAGCATGAGTGCTTGTTCTTCCTTGCTTGACACCTTGAGCAACCCGCGGCTCTGTCTTCCTCGTTCTGATGGAAAGTAGGCCGGATGTCAACCCTGTAACAAAATGTTTATGATCTGGTGAAATTCCGGTGCTTAGTACGCCTCCGCCAAACTTCCAACCAAACTTGACGTCCCATTTGCCTGAAGAATAGTCAAATACTTTGACGTGACCATCGAGACAGCCAGCCAAAAGTCCCTTTTCTCCACCATCAGCTAGTGTGGTAACAGTTTTCTGAAAGTTTCCTAGTGTCTTGATAGTTTTACCAGCAGTAAGATCCCAGACCTTAACAGTAGGACCTCCAGCTGAAACAAGCGTAGTTGGGTTCAATGCAACAATGCTTTCGACAGGAGCACCCTGCTCATGCTGGGAAACAGGGCCCTCTGAAGCAGGTGCTCTTGAGTCGTAAAGTCGGATTATGCTGTCATAACAACCGGTTGCAATGAGGTTAGAAGAAGGAATAAAGCACCCGGAACGAATATAATCTGTGTGATCTGAAAATGAAGCAATGGGCTTGGAGGATGTAATGTCCCACAATCTAGCAACTTTGTCGTCGGAGGCAGATAGAAGCGTGGTGAGAGAGGTTGGGTGGAATTTGGTGACATGTGTGGGATGCTGCGTAGGTTGTAGAGTGGCTAGAATAGATCTAGAGCTAGCATCAAATACTTGAATCAAGCCAGTAGCATCACCAGCAACAACTAGCTTACCATCGGGTCGGAACTCTCCACTGTATACTGTATCTTTAAATCTGGCAATAGTGCGAACGACTTGACGAGTTTTAGCTGAAAATATTTGAACGCGGGTACTGCTGGTGACGGCAAAATCATGCGGACTTTGCGGATTAAAGTGAATATGATTAACAGCGTTGTTCTCCTTTACAAGGATTGGGTTCTATCATTTAACTCGTTAGTATCTTTGGCCAATGTAAGTTTAGAAGAGTCATGGTCGAGTTGCATACCTTGAAACCTCTCCAGTATTTTTGTTCCGGAGTGAGATTTCCTGGAAGTGTCACACTCCTAATAGGCTGAACTCTCTGAAATGGAGCAGACATTATGTATTTATTTATTTTTTTTGTTTCCTCGACTAAGAAGCTTCTTCTAAGGTCTCAATTTTTACAGTGCGCAGGAAACTTGGGATCACCAAACTCTTT
>JAKVQY010000031.1:0-39300 GCA_030463045.1 Geotrichum macrosporum
ACTAGGCCGGATTCATCAGTTGAGAAGTCAGCTCTCATTAGATTGCCAGGTTCAGTCTCTTCTCCAACAATTGGCTCTGAAGAAACTGTTATATTGGCACTCCGGAGCTTCCTGATGAGCATATAACGAATCGTATTGTGACGTCTGTATGGTCTGAAAGTCACAATAGCAACTCAATCTTCGAGAGAAGAGTTATTCTCCACCTCACTATCAAAACTTGAACATTATTATTAATTTTTGGCTCCGCAAATTTGGGAAAGCCCATGTCTAACGTTTGTTGATTTTCACAGCTGCGAGTTGAATTGTGCAGACATCGCAAAAGATATAAATAAAATCCATGAAAATTACAGCACTGAATAAATAAAGACAAACAAGATACAACATTACAAAACACTCTCGATTAAAGTTCGCCAGTTAGAACTGCCTCTGTCACATAATTAATATAATCCCTTTTGCCCGCCAACTTGACACCAAACCTTTGTTCTAAGTGTTTTCTGATACTCTTTTTCGTAACAGTCATTAAGTCAGCTGTGCTCAATATCTGTCTGATTTCATTTGTCAATGCTTCGTCAGAGGGCATGCTTGCACTGTTATTTCTAAGAACATTTAGCTCAATGTCCCCTGATGCCGTATTACCAGATATGGCATGACTGTCCCGGTACTCGTAGACAGAGGATGCCTGGTCGCTACTCATATTATTACCGCCGCGGATAGGCAGTGAATAGACGGACTTTCCAAGTACATCTTGTGAAGGTGTAAACGATCTGCCTGCGATTGAATCCACATCCAACTGTGACAATGATGCTGCTGCAGCGGCCCTCTTAGCATTCATTTCATTGTAATTGTTCCATGCTTCAGACTGGTACTCTTGCCATCGCTGCTTGGGTATCTCAGAGGGATCAAATTTTCCCTCGCTAGTTACAATTATTTTCTTGCCTTTCTCGCCCATAACAACACGGGTATTTCCCCACGAAAAGTCATCCATATGCCAAAACGAGTAAATTGGTACACCGAGTGAAAAAATAGGGATGGCTAGAATGTAGAATATCATCCAACCCACCATTTCCCATTTCCGCCGCATAATGAAGATAATAGCCTGTAAACCGTAAATAGCGCATAGCAAAATGAGAGAAGTAACAGGTACATTGCTAGGATGTGATCCAATAAGATAGAACAAATAGACAAGATAGCCAACGGTTACTGGTTGTACTATTGTACTGATGAGGTCTAGCAATACTACAAACCTCATACTAAAGCAACAAAACCCACAGAGTTGCTGTAGAGGAACAAGTTCAAATAGATTATGAACGGTAGAATTGATCCATCTTCTTCGCTGAGACAAAAAGACACTCCAAGTGTCTGGTGCCACTGTCCACGCCTCGGCAACTCTCAAAAATTTGGTCTTGTACATGTAATTATGCTTCAGAAGCAAGGTGGTCAAATATCGATCTTCGCCCAGATGAAGCAAGTTCTTCATATGCAGGGTGTCGACCCGATTTTCGGAATAATCTCGTACAATAGGATGAGACACAAAAATAGGTTTACCGCTACCCGTTTGATAAATTCGATACATAGAAAAACAGCCTGGCAAACAAGTGACTGATCCAAACAAACTTTCAAAAGCCTTGGCGAGGTTATGCGAAATGTAGTACTCGTAAACCTGCATCATTGTGATTATTGAATGTTTCGCATTTGAAAGCGCAGTTTCACCACAGAGTGCTTGAATCTTGGAATTATTTTGCATGGCGGAAATCATTTGTGACGCACAATCCTGGCTAACCATAGTATCAGCGTCAACTTGCAAAAGATACTCGTAATACGCCGGGTTTACTCCAATAACATTTTGAATCTGATGGTATAATTCAAGTTCCATAGGATTCATAGGCAAGTTATAATGAACACGATTCAAGAATCTCATCAAAAGTAGCTGAGAATCACGCTTTCCTCTGTTTCCCGGTCGATTAATCTCAGTGGGTCGGCCCACCTTGACTAGAACAATGTATGGAACAATATGGCCCTGAACTTCATAAAGACCAGAATATATTTTGGCCATATTGTGCTGCTTTGCTCCTTCGCCTAAACTCTCGCACGACAATGCAGGCGGCTCAATATCTCTAGGAGTGCCTAAAATGTCCAGTACAATTCGGGGTGTCGGGCGGTCGTTTCCTGCACCTACAATCATGCCATCGCAGATAATAAACAGCAATTTTCGCTTGTCATCGTACTTTGTACGCGCTAAAGAATCTATAGCACGACGTAAAGAATCTTCGTCCTCAGTGTAAGCGGGCACTTGGCAGATTAGAAAATTGTCTAAATCTTCTGGGTAATCTTTTCTGCCAAACTGTAACGCAGCAAAAAACTTAAATCCGATAACTGTCACCAAGAAAATGGAAATAGCGAGAAGAAAATACCGAGCAAATCTACAGCGAAATGAGTCTCTGGTGTCCACTTTACCAACTAAGAAAATATTTTGGAGGCATTCGTTCATATCAGCCCGAACATCAGATGGGATGTTTAAACTATCCCATCGCTTGGTGATGTCCTGGCCATTAAAAGACTGAAAGAGTGTCATTAAAGCCTGGAGCATAAAATTTTTATCGACATTGGATGGAGCCGTCATGCCCTTTTGCACTCGCACGGATATATCACCAGTCAGGTACGGAGTAACATCATATAAATAACCATCAATGGACGCAACAGTTCTTGAGTCTGACATCATTTTCTTAATATGTTTAGGAGTATATCCCATGTAAGCCTTTTTATAATTGGACTTTAGATACATCATCTGCTCGGTATACCAATCAGGCCGTGAATCATTTAGAAAGGACCGAAAGTCGTGGTATTGGGCGTTGGTGTCAGTGTAGTTGACAGCTGAACCATAGACGACAGCGGGATCAATACTACCGCTTGTGCCTTTGCATAGAGCTGAAACTTGAATGGGGAAAAGATCGGTCAGGTCTTTTCCTCCATAGTGTAGGATATCCAAGGTGGGGACAACAGAAGGGAAGTGGCCGGGCGCAAATTTAGTTAAATCAAATACGTGACCGCGAATGGAACCATAAGTTTTCTCTGCATTATTGTTATAGGAGTAGCCAGTAAGTTCTTCAGGAGTCAGGACGTTTTGGGTGGGACATATGAGGATGGGGAAACCAACTAGAAATAAGATGACAACAGCACAAGAAAGCCAGATCAGCATGTTAATTGCCAACTTTTCTCGCCAAGCAATTCTAACATCTTTGCGAGGTATTCTTCCAATTACTTTGATGAAAAAGTCAGGAAGTATCCAAGTTAGTAGCCACACAACGAACATCCAGAACTTTCGAGCACCAGTGATTTTGACTACATCAACTTGATCTTCCTCGCTTTCTCCCACATCCTTACTATGGATAAAAGCCTCTTTACTAACAGATTTAGAATCAGAAAAGCGAAACATGTCGCCCCCGGTTGCTCCCAAAGACTTGTTATCAGCATCGTAGTAATACCCATCGTTATCGCCATAAGAGGTATAGGCTCCATTTCCTGCATCAAGAAACCGCTGGTTAGCGGACTCCACAAACGACATATCAGGGTCGACTAACTGCAACCAAGCAACCTCAGACAAAAATACTCCAGATAGCCCATACCTTGCATCGCGCTCGGTCCAGCCTCGCATTTGAATCAGCCTAATTGCTTGATCTCGTTCGCTGACGCCAATTCCAAAGTTTTCATTGGATCCGTCTGTCTGAGTAAACCGGATAAACTCATTAAAGGGCAAAAAAATGCTAAAGTCTGTTTTCTTGACTCTCTGTGCAATTTCGGGAATTCCAAATGCCTTGATCTGCTGACGTACACAACGGGCGTCAATGTTTCTGGCAAGGCGTCTGTCGTTAGGTTTTAAGCAAAGCACAAAGTACGGATTAGAACCTTCAAAAGAATCTAGCAAATTGTCAATTGCTGCGACAAACTGGCCGCACGCATTGCTTTTAGCACTCAATTTTTTCTTTTTCGGATTTTCGGTAGATCGTAAAGTGTTGCTTCTGCGCACAGTAGAAGGGGAACGGAGAGGTTTTGACGACAAGTGAGCACGAACAACAGTTCCCTCATTGCCGGACTTGGAGTCTACAACAGCGCTTGAACTGAAAACCGCTTGCAGAAAGTCTGAAGACGAGGAAGAGGTAAACAGATTAATAATATCTCCAGATATAACTTCCGAGTTGGTTACCAGTAACCCGTCGTCAACTAAGTACTCAACCTCACCGGAGAAGTGGCGAACGGTAAACGAACGTCTGGAGGAAATGGCGTCAAGAGATGGGTTTTTGTCATAGCGCTTTCGAAACGACTCCATTAACGCGGTGTCATTTTTCTCACGGCGGGAATAGTCATCAATTACAGATAATGCACCGAGGGAATGCCTGAAAAGGGTTCTGACTGTGTCTGAGTTGTCGAAATACTCAGATAGTGGAACAGTGACTTCTTCGCTGACAAACTTTTCTACGGGATGCTCAAAGTATGATTTGAGAAGATGATTGTAGAGAATTTCGTTTGCAGAATTATGGAGTAGCTTGTCAATAGTTGGGACAGCGCTGGAAGTAGTAAAACCGGGAAAGTCGACGACCGAGATGGTATTGTCGACTATGGAGGTCAAGCCACCCATTTTTCTGTTTTGGTCCTGCGAAAGCGAAGAATTAATTTGCTCCATTATCCAGACAAATAAGAGAGTATATAGTGCTCTGGCCAGTTCATCTGCATTTTCACGAGCCCCCTTTTGGTCCAAGACTAGGGTGACGCGATCAGCTCTAATGTAAACGGTCTTGTAGCTAAGAGCATTTTCAAGTATATTTGAGCGCACTCCCAGGAAACTTGCTATGTATTCAAGGGTGTCAACATTATCGACTAGAGTAGAAGGGCCACTAGTTCCGTCTGAGCCAGTAGATCTAAATGTGAGCTGGCCAATATGAATGATGGCAGCAAGCACCTGGCAAATGTTGGCAATATCTGCGCGAGAAAACTCCAAAGCTTTTAAAGAAGCTTTAAGTTGAGAAAACTTGTGCTTGTCATCAATACCTACTCTCAACTGAGCATGATGACCAAGATACTTGTAGCGGGCAGAGGAAAGGTCCAATAGAGCGAGATGTTCGCGTTCAGAGTCAGCGACTCCTGACATGAGGTAATAAAAAACATGGAAATTTCTTTCAGCAGTAGGCACTTTAGTAATTCTGGCTCTCTCTAGTCTATAATCAAGAATATTTGCGCCAATAAGAGTGGCATCTCTACCATACTGAAGTTCCAAAACATGGCCAGCACGTGAAGCATGGAGACTAGTGACAGACTTTGTAGAAGTGAAAGCAGAAAACACCACATCTGCGTGTTTGATTTTGTTTGATAGGGGATTATTCGAGAGAGCTAAATATTATTTGTTAGCAGGCATCGAGAAATGACATTTTGCGTGGGAACACTTACTTAAAAGATGGCCTACTAAACAATTACGGAATTCGCTTTTACCAGAACCGGTTTCACCCAAAAAAATAATAACTTGGTTTTCGCCGCGCTTGCATAAACGGTTATGAGTTCTTGCTGCAAAGTCTTTGAAAACAAGTTCCTGGTTGACGTCAAGAGGTTCATTCGTGTTGAGGGCAACCAGCGTTCCGGTCGAAATTGATACATAGGGCATTCCTTGAAGGAACCTAGAAGCGACATGAGACGTAATTGAGTGGTCAGTCAATGAACTGACAGGCAGCAGAGTGAGGTCATTTGTAAGGGCCTGTGCTTGTTGAGCCATATTTATTATAATGTTGTATTAGTCCTTATTGAGCGACGGTTGGAAAAAAAAAGAACGGTGGTGGGAAACAGCAGCTGCAAATCAACGCGTGTGATGAGTGCGCAAACTAGGGCGGTCGAATGAGTGAACAAATGAGGCGGTAGCAAAACCACGAGTGTGCATTAAGCAAGTCGATAGGATTGATTGAGGCCAGATTCTAAAGGAATTTAGGAGGTTTTGGAGAGAATTTTGGTGGTTTCGAATTCAAGGAGCAAGGGAGAAAAAAAAAAAAACAAGATATTTGACTTGTGAGGGCAATTCTACGAGTAGACTATTTGGTACCTTAATAGATTTTAATTTTGGGTCTTGATTTTGCTTGTTTCTGCAATAAATAACGACTATTATCATTATGCGTTTTAATGTTACCCTAGCATCACGTGATGAGAATGTTTTAAAAAAACTATGGGCAGTGCACGGAACAGCCAAAAGTCAAGATTCCACACTGGAGACAGGATTGGGCAACTGTTAGGAAAGGCTGATTCAAAAGCTGATTCAAGCTGATTCAAGATGGTTCAAGTTGGTTTATGTTGGTTCATGTTGGTTCAGGTTGGTTCATGTTGCTTTATAGTACAATATACAATGGGGGTATGGCAAGTGCCCCTTGAGGAGATCGTGGTCTACTGCGCATACTGCGTGTTCGAGTAATTGATTTACTAGACTGCAGTCGAGTTCATGAGATTTTCTGGTCGCATCTTCATAGAATTTCAATGCCTGTTGCCCTTACATGTATAACAGTATGATGCAGTAGAGCCCAGAAGCGACTTTGTACGGTATATTGCGCGCGTTGAGTACACAAAGGACAGCCAGCCAGCAGGGATGCTTGATTTACTGGCTCAATATATTGTTGTTCAGTTTTAAAAAAATTCAGGATTTTTCAAGGTGTTTGATGGCGTGGAGAGTTGCAAATATCTGTCGTCGTTGAGCGTTCCAAAGCCATTGGAGCTAACAGAGCTGGCATGTTCCTTTGAACAGACAATACACCCGCTGAGCTCATGCAATTCAAGGCCACATACCCGCCTTATATCGCTTGTTTTCGCTAATGCCACCAGGTTTCTTCAACGTCGCTTGATCCAAACTTCATACTGTCCTCACTTTTTTGAAGGTTTGATTCTCTCTGGTCTGGTTTAAAAAAAAAAAAAAAAAAAAAAACGTTTGTGACTCAAGCTTCCAGGGCTTAGGTTGCTGTGGAAACACTGGGCAAAAGGAGGATTGGCAGGGACACTGCTGTTTTCACCTTTTTATAGCAATATCAAGGCGATAAATCCAAAAAAAGAAATTGGTAAACATCAACGCCAAAGTCGTACAAAACCTAAATATTAAAAATATAAGAAAATGGAAGAAAAGTAAGAAAGAAGAACAAAAAAAATTAAAAAGTATCAAACCTTGAGTCCTTTTTTAACATTTCTCAAGAATTTTCAACTTGAACTCCTTCTTTTTAATTCCCAAAGTTGAAGAAACAGCCTCCACCAGAGTACGCGATTGAATTCATCAAATCACGGAGAGCAGGCGACAACAACAGCAACTCGTAGTGAACAATCTTGGGCTCATAATATCTATACATTATAGTTCCTTCTCATTTCATTTCATTTTCAGCGTTATCTGCAAGTTATCAACCGCTCATTTTACATTTTGACGCAACCAACCCGTTTCATCCTGCCCTCTCCCTGCCTAGTACGGTACAATCAACTTCATCTCCTCTTCACTCGCTCAACACAACTCTTTTTTTTCTTTTACCTCATTAGCGGCTTTTCATTATGGACATTCCTCCATTGGCTAGTGCCTCTCCGGCAATCTCGACCTCTTCTCTCATTGCAACACTTCATCAAACATTTTCTCATTCACACTATAGATCCCTCCGCCTGGACTCTTCTTCAATTTTAGTATTCGGACCCAATATTGAAGAATCATACATTATTGGAGTATGGGACCATGCCTATAGACGCTCAGAGGACCAAACTGTGGTTGTTTTGTAAGTTGTCTGTTTCTTTTCTATGGTATATCAAACTAATTCTATTAGACCTACTCACGACGCAGCTTCCACTTCGTTTTTCTCTACAGTTTCTGCATTCCCCCACGTTAATCCAGCAGTCCTGCAGACTCTCAACGTTATTACGCCGTTTCTTACCGCTTTAACCCCTGATAATCTGTCAAAACGTTTTCATAATGGTATTAGTGTCGCATTATCCCTCAATTCAAAGGGCCAGATTCTATCCAGTCGTATTAATGTGGCAAAAAACCCACTCATGAGTTTCGATCAGCTCCTAAACCTCCCTAGCACTTCTTCAAACCGCGTGCTTGATGTCTTCTACCATTTGCTACTCTCCGAGGCAGAACAGCATGGTACCTACCTTTCTTTAAAGTCTTCTCCACAAGAGTACGATTTGCTCAAAAAGTCAGGAACCTATAACCTTCCCGACTGGGTACTTTTTTCCGACGACTACGCTCTCGCAAAAGATTGGAGCAATGCTTTACGCCAGTGCAACATAAAGGGCGCAACACTGCGTGGAATCCTATCTACCCTCTCTGGTATACTTCTTTTGGGTAATTCTGATAATTCTACTGATGTCGCCGAAGGTGCCTCCCTCATTGGAATCGATCCCACTACTTTTAAAAGGCATTCTATCGACCAACTCATCTCCTCATGCTATGTTTGCTTGATTGAAAGCGTTGTTGTGGAACTCAACAAATACTTGGCCGGCTTTGATTACTTTGTCACTGAATCTAACCCAGAGGAACATGACGACCCAAACGAAATTGTCTCTGTCGTTTCCATTGTCGAGGGAAGCAGCAACGTGCACCGGAAAACAATATTGAAAAATGTCTTTGACGATACAGCAGGAATCAACAGTGAGCTTAAGGAAGATGGTATCAAAATTGCTAAATCTCCTTCCTCCATATCAAAGTTTATCAACAAGCTTTACACTGCGCCCCCCGCATCAACAGGAATTTCCGCCATTTCAAACTTCCGTTCTCTGCTAAATTCCACCGTCTCCTACTTGGCCAATTTTCCTGTTAATCCAGATACCCAAACCAGAGATTTGATAGACTCCGCTCCAGTACCCATAGACAATTTGGATTTGGACAGCCTGGTAACTGCAAGTCGTGTTTGGACAGTCCTCAACTTTGCACCTTGCTCTGACGCGGTTTCCTTGTCAAATGATGCTTGGTCAAGTCAGGTAGTTTCGGCTCAAATAAGAGAATTATTCATTACCGAATGGGCCAATAAACGCCGAAATATTGATTTTACCACTGACTTTGATTTTTACGAGTTTCTGGAAAAGTATCCCGCTATCCTTCCTCCAAACGTCGGCGTCTTTAATCTGGGTGAATGGGCCCGAAATGACAAGCAATGGGGTGCCAGCGATTTTTGCTGTGGATCTGCTCGTATTTGGCTTTCGGAAGGTGTCTGGCGCGACCTTGAAATAGGTCTTGATAATGTTCGTGAGGGGGCTTCAATGCTGCCTTATACTTCCTCTATTCAAGGCTATCCTACTGGCGATAATTACTCTGCTTACGCCGGAAATCCTTTTGAACCCCAAATGGGCCGCAACAACAGTCCTCCTACAATTGCATCTCGAGGGCCTCCTGCATCCGCTTACGCTCCTCAACGGGATTCTCACCCAAGAGCATATGGAGAGCAATATGGAAACTCCAATGTCAAGGAAAGTCACGGTTTACTAGATGGAAGCAATCAAGAGGAGAGTGATGATGATGAGTTTGAAAACGACGACTATTATGTTAATGATATTAAAGAAGACATTGAAAAGGAAGCCGCTGGTAGACCTATTGAGGTAGTCCCCATGACGCGTGAAAGAAAAAACTGGGTCTGGTTTGTTTGGCTACTCACCTTTTGGATCCCCAGTCCTATTCTACGATTCCTCGGCGGTATGAAGCGCCAGGATGTCAGAATGGCGTGGCGCGAAAAGTTGGTCTTGTGCTTCCTCATTGGTCTCTTGAATTGTGCCATCGTCTTCTACATGATATTCCTAGGGAAAATTATTTGCCCTGATTTCAACAAGGTCTGGAATATCAATGAAGTATCTGAACATAATACTGGAAATAACTTTTTCGTTGCCGTGCATGGAAAAGTCTATGACATTACCAAATTTTACAGGATTCAACATTCAGACGGGCCTATTCAAACAACGTCAGATCTTATGATGCAGTTTGCTGGTATGGATCTCTCGGACTATTTCATTCCTCCCTTAACTGTTGCTTGTAATGGATTAGTCTCTGATCCCTCGGTGAAAATGACCCTGAACAATACTTTGGAATACTCTGAAGGTGACCATACTAGTGGCGAATACGCTGTCCCCCAAAATACCACGGCTCTTCACAACTACACATGGTACGATGACATTTTTTTGCCGAAAATGAAAAACTTTTACAAAGGAGAGCTAGTGGTCAAGAATAAAGACTTGACAACTCAAGGAGCATCTCAAAACAGGCCCTGGGCAGTTATTGATAACAGGATTTACGATCTAACAAATTATATGAATACAGTCAAACTGTTTCCAACGAGCTTTTCACCTGTTTACGAAAAGTTCTCTTTCTTGGATTCTGGCTTATATGACTTGTTTCAAAGCAGTGCTGGAGCCGATATAACAGAAGAAGTCAACCAATTGGGCTGGGACCGACAAACCAAAATCAACAACATGAACTGCTTGAACAATGTGTTTTATGCAGGTATGCCTGATTTTCGGTATACCAACCGCTGTCAGTTATCCAATATTATTCTTCTCAGTATTGCAGTGGCTCTGTCTTCAGTAACAGTCATCAAATTTTTGGCCTCTCTCCAGTTTGGCTCTAAGCCAAACCCTGCGCTCCAAGATAAGTTTGTTATTTGCCAGGTACCATGTTACACTGAGGACGAAATTGCTATTCGTAAGGCTGTTGATTCTCTGACCGCTCTTAAGTACGATAACAGACGTAAGCTTTTGGTAGTAATTTGTGACGGTATGATTGTTGGATCAGGAAATGACAAGCCTACTCCTCGAATTGTCTTGGATATTTTTGGGGTGGATCCAAAAGTCGATCCACCTCCCGTGGCATTCCACAGTGTAGGTGACGACTCTTCTCAGCTCAACTTTGCCAAGCTATACTCTGGGCTTTACGAATTCGAAGGCGATGTTGTTCCTTTTTTGGTGATTGTCAAAGTCGGAAAGCCTACTGAAACTAATCGTCCGGGAAATAGAGGCAAGCGAGACTCCCAGATATTGCTCATGAGTTTCCTCAATCGAGTCCATTTTCAGCGACCAATGAATCCACTTGAGTTGGAAATGTTTCATCACATTAACAATGTCATAGGAGTTGACCCCGAATTGTATGAATATTTGTTTATGGTCGATGCAGATACATCGGTGGCGGAGGACTCACTGAATAGACTGGTAGCAGCTTGCGCAAAGGACAGCCGGATTGCAGGTATTTGTGGAGAAACTAGTTTGCAAAATGAGGAGAAGAGTTTGTCCACTATGATTCAAGTTTACGAATACTTTATTTCTCATCATCTCACGAAAGCATTCGAAAGTTTATTTGGATCCGTTACTTGTCTTCCTGGTTGTTTTTCAATGTACCGCCTGCGTACTGCGAAAAAGGCCAAGCCTTTAATTATTGCTGATTCTGTTATATCTGACTATTCAATTGGCCAGGTTGACACTTTGCACAAGAAGAATTTATTTTCATTAGGAGAAGATCGATATTTGACAACCCTAATGTCAAAGTACTTTTCTAAGATGAAGTACACATTTATCCCTGATGCCCATGCATATACCCAGGCTCCTGATGAATTTACTGTTCTGCTGTCTCAAAGACGTCGATGGATCAATTCAACTGTGCACAACCTAGTTGAGCTACTGCGACTCAAAAACATGTGTGGTTTTTGCTGTCTGAGTATGCGGATGGTGGTATTTATTGATCTTATTGGCACAATCATGCTTCCTTCAGTCTGCGTGTACCTGGGATACCTAATTTACGTTATTGCATCTCGTTCTTCACCATTTCCATTGATTTCAGTCATTATGATTGCAGCAGTTTATGGTCTGCAAGCTCTGGTTTTCCTTCTCCGCAAACAGTGGCAACACATTGCGTGGATGATTATCTACGTTCTCGCATATCCCATTCACTCATTTTTATTGCCAATTTACTCTTTTTGGAATATGGACAATTTTACCTGGGGTAACACTCGTGTGGTAGTTGGCGAAAAGAACGGCAAGCAAATTATTGCGGTCGACGATAAAGGCTTTGATCCTTCATCCGTACCTCTCGAGACATGGAACTCGTACGCTACAAGATCAGGTCTTGAGGGCGCGGACCGCCAGATTGTATTTGACGATTTCTATGGCCGCATTAATAACATAACAGGCGTTCACAACGAAATGCAAGAGTGGAATAATATTAAACCAAGAGGTCACATGAACTACTTGTATTCTGAAGATGCAGCACGTCTTATGAGTGGTCTTGGAGGTGGGGTCGGTGCTCATTCTTCATATTCACTACCCCAAGACTACGCACAATCAACTGTCCAAAACCAAGGCAACAATAGGTTTTCTTACTTTTCTGAGATGCAGAGCGGTGCGGCAAGTTCTCGGTTAATGAGCATGGGCGGTGAGACAGCTCTCACACCTGCTGCCGCTGCTGCAAGCGTTAGCCCTGAACGCGAAGCCCAGTTTGTTGAAACTATCCGCCGTGTGCTGCGAGATGCTGATCTTGATAACATGACCAAACGGCAGTTACGATCTAAGATTGAGGACGTCATGGGAACACCCTTTGCAAATACGGGAATGGTGGCATATATTGATAAGCTGATTGACGAGGAATTAGAGAAGCTTGATGAAGAGGATGATTAGAAGGTAAGTGAAAAAAAAAGACGTAGCTCGAGTATTTATTGTTTATTGTTCATTGTTTATTCTTATTTGGTATAGGATAGGTTTTTTTTTATTTTATTTTTATATTCATTAATGCTAATTTATGGTAACTTGACTGTATACTTTCAAGATTTTTCAATTCTTCATTCCAACCATTTTGCAGTTAAAGATATCACAAACTCATGTAGCCTTACTTCAGTCACTTACTATTGCGTCATCATTATATCGTTAGGTGCTTGGAACAACTTTGGAGAGCAACCAAAAAAATTCCCTCCTCGAAAAAAAAATACGTATAAAACTCAATTCATAGGTTTCTTCCGGGGTTTTTTTTTTCCTTCCTCTTACCTTTCCACCTTGTTAATTAGTCCATAACAGAGTGTGATTATAAGCCTTTATTGCATTCCAGCACCATTCAGCTCTCAAAAATGGCATTTCTTCTGCGCAAATCAATGGCATCCGCTGTCCTCAGACCTGCTTTTACCAAAGCTGTCTTTGGACGTCCAGCAACTTCCCTCTTTCTTCGTAACCAATCCACTTTTAAACAAGAAAACCAGCCACGCATTCGTATTGGCTCTATCGCTCCTAACTTTAAGGCAGAAACTACTGAAGGCACCATTGACTTCCACGAGTTTATCGGCGATTCCTGGACTATTTTATTCTCCCATCCAGCTGACTTCACACCTGTGTGCACAACCGAGCTTGGCGCTTTCAGTCAGCTTAAAGATGAATTTGCAAAGAGAAACACCAAGCTCATTGGACTCAGCGCCGACTCTCTCGAGTCCCACGAACAATGGCTAAAGGATATCGAGGAGACTGCTACAGCAGGTCGCAAATTTGAGTTCCCCATTATTGCTGATTTCGATAGAAATGTATCTTTTCTTTACGATATGGTTGATGAAGAAGGGTTCAAGAAATTGAACCAGGGTATTGCTTTTACTATTCGCAACGTGTACATTATCGATCCGTCCAAAAAGGTCCGTCTTTTTTTGGTCTACCCTGCTTCTACCGGCAGAAACACTACTGAGGTTCTACGCGTTTTGGACGCGCTGCAGCTTACTGACAGGTCTGGTTTGGTCACTCCTGTTAACTGGACTGATGGCCAGGACGTCATCATTCCTCCTAGTGTGTCTAACGAAGATGCCTCTGCCAAATATGGTGAATTCAAGCAACTCAAGCCTTACCTGAGATTTACCAAGCAGCCTGCTAAATAAATACATACATGAGTAATCAAAGTACAACATTCACATTCGACATAGTCAATGATCAAGAAATAAATTAATTCGAAACTAGACAGCTTCAAGAAGCAATCACTAAATTTTGTTCCTAGCAGGCACAGCCCCTCTTTCCATTAATGCAGTCACAGTCTCCAAGTGCATTTCTCCTCCATTCGCTAGTTGGATATGATTTCGTGAGACATACTTGTTTTTGGCACCACTTGAATTTGTGGAATCAACCTTTGCGAGGGAACTTGTCCTGCCGGCAGATGCTCTCTGCTCCTGCTTTTGTTGAGACTGTTCACTTTCCTCTTCCTCTTCTCCTTCCTCTATCATCATGTCAATTTGAGTTGTTGCCAATTCATCATCACTACTACCGCCTCCAGTTTTCCTGTTATTCCCCCTTCGAAACAAATTTGAAAAGTATGCACGTACACCGTTAGTGCTCCGGCCGTTGATACTGCTACCAATTGATCGGAGGCTGCGTCTAGATGGTTGTGGAGAATCAATTGTTGTAGCTTCCTCGGTTCCAACTGAAGAGGTTGTTTGGGGGTTTTGTATTGTAGTGTCATTGTTATTAGTGGTCTCTCCGCTGTTTTCAGTATCCTGCTCATCAATAATGGAGGAAACACGGTCAGCTGTGGCCGTTCGAATACTACCAATCAAGGGTCCAACAGCGACGGGAATAGCGCTATTTTCGTTATGGATGCTGGCCATTATTAAAGGGTTCTTGAAAAGCAAAAGTAAATGGATGGTTCGGTAGCAGATAGAAAAGAAAGAATAATCAATTCATTGGAAATGCATTATTTATATTCATTTCTAGACTATTTCTTTATATTGAAATGGTTATATTCCAATATGATGACCAAATGTAGGTTGTATGTCACAAACTAAGATACCAGATAAAACTGTCAAAGTGACGCCACAGGACTTTGGAAGCCAAGAAACTTTTAAGCCTGGTATGTCTCGATAGCCTATAATTTGAAAGAGGAGTCCGTTTTGACTATTTATATTATCTTTCTTTTTCGAGTTAGTTGTAATGTTTGTCATTTCTGCAACCTATGAGTTTGTGATGAAACCCCTTCTAGGTAATTGAAAATTCAGCATTTTTAATCCCACCAATCTCTCACACGTTGGTGCCGCTACTTTTAGTATCTCTAAATGAAACTAATATTACTCAAGCTCTTGTCCTGTTGCTAGATTTAAAGTGTTGGAGAGATATTAACTAGAATAAATGCAGCTGACCCGGAGGTTGGTACTTTAGTTGTTCGTTTAGATCGCTTTAAACCTCTCAGTAATATGCTTCAACCCTGTTAATAGCATGAATTCTAAGTAACTTGGTAGGAAAACTCCGCAATCGATATTATATTTTGAGAATTACTTTTAGCGAGTTACGAGATCTCAAATATTTTAAACACAGAACTTAGTATAACAGAACTTATTTAGGGAAATGCACTGGAAGTTTTAAGAACAAAACGTCAACGAGTTGCAATTGAGTAAGAGTCAGGCACATATTTAAGAAACATTTCAAGGTTATGGTGCAACGATCCAAACAAAGTAACTCGCTTAGTCTATGGCTCGAAGCGTCTGAACATTTCGTAGATAGCTGGGATGCTTTTTTTCCTTTCGAATGAGGAGGTAATTAGCGATTCTGCGTGGAACGGATATACCACACTTAAACCTATCATAGCATTAGACACATAACTAGTTTATAACCTCTGTATAGGCAGTGAGTCTACATATCATTTACTCGATTAAGCGGTTTGAAACAACTTGCGATCCCCGCTACAAGGCAACTCAATGTTTAGGAGTGAACCGGTGTTCATCACTCTAGCACCAATGAAAACTAGGGAGCTAGAATAAGTCTTCATGTATGCATATGGGCTCTTGGCTTATGAGGCAAAATAGCTGATAATTTTTGTTTTTCGTGTAGGGATTATCTTCCATCCGAGAAGGTTTAAACCTTTGGTCAGATAAATTGCGGTGGAATAAAATGAAATCTAATCCCTAGCCTGTACCGACACCAAAGATCTTAGCATGCTTCTTCTACCTGAAAACTCTCCATATAGTATATTTTACTGTTGAGTTTCACATCTCTATGCGTTCTTTTACATTGGGCCCTGGATTTTCTTGTTATTTGTACCCGGAGAAATCCGAGATAACCCGTTGAATCACGTGCAGTGTCATTGTGTCTACTCGTATCAAACTTCAAGTCCCAACTTCTTTTTCGTCCCGTAGACCACTTTTCAGATATTCACAACCCAAAGTCCAAGGCTGTCTGCCAACTATTAGTTGCTGCCCTGACTCTTGAGCAGTCTTTACGCGTTTGAATCATTTAGGGACCTTTATTTGCGTACTTTTTCTTGTGTTTCTCTTTCATTTTTTCAATCAACCGCAGTACGACTCTACTCATATTTCTCTGAAAAAAACTATGGACAATATGGAGCCGGCTGCTGAACAACCATTTTACGTGAATGCTAAGCAGTATCACCGCATTCTCAAGCGTCGGATTGCCCGAGCAAAACTAGAAGAGTCACTAAAAGTAGCCCGTGGTCGTCGACCGTATCTACATGAGTCCCGTCATAAACATGCGATGCGAAGACCTCGCGGACAAGGAGGACGGTTTTTGACCGCGGCAGAGATTGCAGAGCTTGAGCGCAAAAAGGAAGCAGAAGAAGGGGTCGCTCAACCGGCGACATCTTCTTCGCCGGGCAGTAATGCAACGGCTAATACACAACAGGTCTCCTTGAATACTGGTGACGAAGTTCGAGATAGTCAAACGCCTGATGGGTCGATTCAAGAACCGTCAGGGATTCAGGATGCACCTGGTAGTAATACCGAACCTGTTGATGGCTCTGAGTTAGCGACTGGTCGTTACACGGAGAGCGGTTCGAATCTCAGAGGAACACAGCAACTTATCTCGAGCCGGCAGTAGTTTCTTAGAGAAATATATGGAGAATTCGAGGTTTTCTAATATACATTATACTTTGAACTAGATTTAACCATTTGCTTTGATTTGTTATATTTTTTTATTATTTTTATTTTTCCAAATAGGTTTCGCTAGCCATGTAGCCTACGTTTAATCCTTGGCAACTTCAGCCAATATTTACAGTTCCAAGTATACTAAAAAATATTATCATTTGTCAATTAAAACTACACTGCCAGAGGAAGATACAAAACTCTAGTACGTTTTACTACTTCCTGGATTGTCTTATCCATTTTCCCTAATACATCCTGCGAAATATTTTCACCGCCAAGTAACATTAGATCTTTATCGAGTGGACCAACAAGCTCATTGATATATCTGATATCCAATGTCAATTGCAAAAGACTCGACGTAATATCTTTTTTCTGCAAAACCACCTCAGCAGATTCCGACAGGCTCTCGGCGTGTACTGCTTGTTGATCTCCAGACTTAGTGTCAAGCTCGGCAGTGAAATTCTCTGTAAGTGGTACTTGCTCTGTCTCAATCTCTTTCTCAAGATCCTCCTTATCATTTGGTGTATTAGTTTCACCCTCGGTTGATTGCCCTTGTGCCTCGTCATCGTTTTTCCCAATGGCCTCTTCAGCAAATATCTCTTCGGTCTCTTCCTTGATAACTTCGTTCGTCCCTTTTTCGGTAATCTTCAATGCTTCATTTTCAGCAGTTAAGCCATCGAACACGATCCTTAAAACTTGTGAAAGTCCCTTGCTCAGTTTTTCCCGGAGTATCCGAAGTCCCTCATCGTTGCGCCAAAGTAACTCATCGTAGCCAATCTCAGCAGTCAACTTCCTTACTAATTTAGAAAGATAATCCAGCAAAGTCAAAGATGGTCCACTTGGGTAACTATCATCTTCCAGCCAAAGTTGTCGGGCTTTCGTGTCATTTCGATAGAGCTCAACGTCAATCGGGCCAACCAGAGTAGTGGTAATACAGTCTCCAAGACTTGAGTAGGCCGACTTAATAAATCTTTGGCTTTTTTCTTT
Source organism: Geotrichum macrosporum (assembly GCA_030463045.1). Taxonomy (NCBI): domain Eukaryota; kingdom Fungi; phylum Ascomycota; class Dipodascomycetes; order Dipodascales; family Dipodascaceae; genus Geotrichum; species Geotrichum macrosporum. Next base: position 17,841 of record JAKVQY010000031.1, read on the forward strand.
AGAAAACGAAGCGAGGGATTGAAAATGAGATTCCAGTAACAATACAGCACGCAGCAAGAGCACAATAGCTCGAGTGTTGTTATCATTACTCTCAAATAGCTTTTCCACTCGGTCTAACATCTCCCCGTGTACACTTGTCAAACATTTGCTAGCGTGCTCGCTGAAAAGGGTGTAATTTGTAGCAATTGCTTTTTTTTCCGTACGTCGCCAAAACTCTGCACTTTCTTCGTCGTCATCGTCGTCATCATATTCGCCCTCATTATCTTTAGAGGTATCATTGGAATTATATCTGTCTGAAAGTAAACCTTTCATCCGGCCAATTTCTTCTATATGGCTTTGAACTGTTGAAACAGAATCTAACCATGCCTGATACTCGTGAGATATGCTCTTGATATCGCCTATGCTTCCACTCGCAAAATCAGATAATGCATCTATCAAAACGCTCGCATAGTCGACACCTTTTGCAGAAGTGGATTCGGCGAGAAACTCAGTGGAAAAGATAAAGTCAGTAGTAGATAAAGATAAGGATTTTTCATCCGACTTTTTCAAAACGTCTGCGTGAATTGAACTCAAGCTTGATTCCGTCGCGAGTAGTTTATTAATCTCAGTTTCCACAATTTCATTAAACCTGCTGACCCAGCTTGGCAAAAAATTCAAGCGATAAAATGATTCCTCTTCGTCCCCATCTCCATCTAGAGAAAGCTTTCGAAGCCATGTTGTATCCTGAACGAGACTCATAACTTGATGATAAAGCTCGACCATAGTATTAAGGTCGTGAATGGAATTAAACAATACAGGAAGCTTTTCTGCTATTAGTTGAACAATGTCATTTCCAAATGATTTCATTTGGCTTGTCAAATGAGCGGATGATTTTGTAGACGGTCGACCCGAGTTTAGAATGCCCTCTGAACAGGCAGGCGGAAATGCCCGCTGAGAAACAACTGACTCTGGCAGCCATCGCTTGTATCTTTCAATATTTAGTTCGACCTCGCCTGCAAACTGAGGAGCATCCAGCAAAGAATACACATCTGACTCCTGGGATATGATCCTGTTCAAAGAATTTTTCTTGAACCCAGTCTTAACTACGCTGAAGACACTGCTGACAAGTTTTAAAATGTATGGAAATGCCTGTTCTGGTGGTGCGTTGGTGCCAAACTGAGATGAAATGAATTCGAATCTTGAAGTTAATGTTTTTTCCAAAAGTGCAGCCGAATTGATTTGATATGAGATAGAGTACGCCAAGAAGAGATTATTATATAGCGAATGAGGAATTGAGTCAGGGTCTTCTCCTCGGAGTAGAAGACAATCTAAAGTCTTTCGAAAGCTTGTGTCGAGCTGTGCAAGCTCGTCAGAAACTGAAAAGAACTTCTTGTGTCCCATGTACACCTTTAACTGATCTAGCAAAAGTCTTGCTAGCCATAGACCTCGTGAAATTAAAACAAAATCCTGGTGTTTATGCTCAGACTTGTGCCCACGCATATGCCTTCTGGTAAAGGAAATCACAGAACACAAAAGCGCTTCTTTCGCTCGACCAGATAATGCCGGACTCTGTGGATTGGAAAACTTTGCGACATTCGCAGCATGCGTAGCCCACAAAGAGTACTTGCTCGAAGTACACAAATCAGACAAGGCCTCGTCTTCTCTCGCCACGGTTTCGTCCATGGCCAAGATGATATCTGCTGTCTTCAACATGTCCCGGTATCGATTTCCAACCAAGTCACGGAGTTCCAGCTTCTTAGCAGTAACATGGTCTCGCAGTCGGGCATTAAGATGGGAAATTTCGGGCACTGAATATTGTACAAAGGCATCCTGCCATTTCTCAATCCCAGATAGTACTGCCATAATTCCGGGTTCACTAAACACAGAATCGTCGGTTGGAGAGGAGTTGCTGACGCGGTGGACTTTTGTGTGTGAATCAAGGGCAGGGGTTATTCCAGTATCTCATTTTACAGATACATTGGCTAACTTGCGTTTCCCGTCTAACTAGACCTGCATTGAAAGAGAACATGCTATTTTTATACTTTTTTTTCCTTCCTTTCCCTTCCTCTTGGACCTTATTTTTCCTACTTGTTCTCTCCTTGTTCTGTTCTTCAGTATACTGCTGTAGGCCAATAAGTCCTCGTTGGGTTTTCTCTTAGGGTCTGGCTATTCAATCATATCTAGTGCGCTTTATATCTCAAGCACTTGCCACTTAGCTTCTTTTATTCGTCACCAGGGCCTTACTAGACTTTTACCATGATTGAGACAGACAGGCACACGTACAAAGTGTCTAACCAAGACTTTACAATTGACAGGCGTTTTCAAATTACTAAAGAGCTTGGCCACGGAGCTTACGGAATTGTCTGTGCTGCCAAGTACACAGGATCCGCTGATGGCCCTGGAGTAGCTATTAAGAAGGTGACCAACATCTTTTCCAAAAAAATTCTCTGTAAGAGAGCATTGCGAGAACTCAAGCTGCTCAACCATTTCAGAGGTCACAAGAACATCACCTGCTTGTATGATATGGACATTGTGAATACCAGAAACTTCAATGAGGTTTACTTGTATGAAGAGCTTCTTGAGTGTGACATGTATCAAATAATTCGATCACAGCAGGCGTTGACAGATGCCCACTACCAAAGCTTTATTTATCAAATATTGACAGGGTTAAAGTATATTCATTCAGCGAATGTTTTGCACAGAGATCTCAAGCCCGGCAATTTACTTGTCAATGCTGATTGTGAGCTCAAAATTTGCGATTTCGGACTCGCACGTGGATACTCGTCCGACCCGGCACGAGATGCTGGGTTCTTGACAGAGTATGTGGCTACAAGATGGTATCGTGCCCCAGAAATCATGCTTAGTTTCCGAAGCTACACTAAGGCCATTGATGTTTGGTCTGTTGGCTGTATTCTCGCAGAGCTTCTGGGTGGGAAGCCATTCTTCAAGGGGCACGACTATGTGAATCAATTATATCGCATTTTGAACTTCCTAGGTACTCCTTCAGAGGAAACATTGTCTCGCATTGGGTCCCAACGTGCTCAAGAGTATGTGCGGTCATTGCCTTTTATGCCCAAGGTTCCATTCACGCGGGCTTTTCCCGACGCTAATCCAGAAGCCCTTGACCTGCTAGAGAAAATGTTGACATTTGATCCTGCAGATCGCATTACTGTAGATGAGGCTTTAGAACATCCGTATTTGAGAATCTGGCATGAGCCTGCCGATGAGCCTTTATGCCCCGAAGAGTTTGATTTTTCGTTCGAAGAGGTTGACGATATGGAGACCATGAGACAAATGATTATTGACGAAGTTGAAGAGTTTCGCGCTATGGTACGACAACCTCAAGATACAGGAGCTCAACTGCACGTAGATGTTCAGGCAGCGCACGCTGAACAACAAGAACAGGAAAATCTAAGACAGCAACAGCAGCAACAAGAATTGGAATATCAGGACCAGCAACAACAGCAGCAACAGCAGCAGCAAGAACTACTACGGCAACAGCAACAAGCCCAGCAGCAGGCCCAGCAGTACAGTTCTTCCCAGGACCAGTTAATACAACAACATCACTACGATCAAATGCAATTTTCTAGGAAAGGTTCAATTGCTATTCCCGCAGAACAATATAGACATCAGGACCCGCCGCCTAAACCCCGTGAGAATATTGCGCACGATAATGTGCAAGTCTATGATAATGGTCTTGAAGCTGATTTGGAGTTTGGCTTAGATGGCCGACACTAGGCGCGATGAAAGCAGCAGAGAAAAAGGAAAGAAAAAAAAAAGGAGAAAAGAAAAAAAAAGGAAAAAAAACAGATGAACTTCACAGACGAGAAGAGGAAAATCTGGAAATTCAAAAGGAATAGACACAGGGCAGGAGTATATTAAATACCTGCGTACAATCTTTTTGTCATTTATTTTTATTATTTTATTTTTATTATTATTCATGTACATGTAACTTGCTACACAGTTGGCAAAGAGAATTATTTATTATTTTTACCTTTACTCAACGGTTTTTTTTCTTCTAAACGGACTAAAGTTCCGAAAGTTTTAAATGTTAGCAGGAGTAAAAAGTAAGACATTACAACGCTACAAGTTTATTTGGGGGTTATTCCGAAAGGCTATCTCTGTTTCACCTTTTATAATTGTTTACTTTAATTTATACCATTATGAATAGCGATGGAAAGAGATGAGCGTCTGGTGAATTTTTAATAGTAAAGTGGAGAATAACTCTTCTCTCAAAGATTGAGTCGTTACTGTGACTTACAGACTATATTTGATTCATGTTAAATTTGAGAAAGTAATATATTATTCAAGTCGCCTATCAATTTCAAGCGTTGATGATTTTAAACTTGATTTAGAGATATTGGACATGAATTGATGAATTTAGAGCTCAAACTTGACTTTGAAAAGGTTCAGCAAGTTCGTCAAGCCCAAATTACAGTTTTAAAACAAGAATCTACATGAAGGAAATCCAAAGCCATTTGTACTTTCTAAAACCTTTAATGGAAGTTAATTCTACGTCAAATTTATAATAGTTTTTTTTCTTCTTAGTTATCGAATCCTAATAAATTATTAGTGAAGTTGGAAGCAAGTATATAACCAAACCAGAGGCAAATTATAATAAGACTTTATCAAATTTAATATATAGCAAATACAATCTGTAAGTCACAGTAGCGACTCAATCTTTGAGAGAAGAGTTATTCTCTACCTCAGTATCAGAACTTGACAATTGATTAATTGGAAATAAATATATATTACAAAAATAATTTGCAAAATACTAGATGGACCATGAAATTGCTCCGTTTAAACTCCTAGTTTTGAACTTGCCTTCGTTTTGAAAACTATTTTCAAAAAAACCTCTAGCTTTTCAATTATACATGTTTTCGGGTACGATAGAAGATAATTCCAAACTGAATCCGTACCAGTATATATACATTTGCTTCTGTCTGAATTTAAAAAAAAGTATATGAACAAGTCTCTTCCACAGCTTTAGCCAGTCAACAAAAAGAAAATTTGTGCCTTATTTTTGTGAAAAATAAGAGTAAAGAGCCAACGCAATTTTTATTAGTCCAGGTACCTACGGTACGAATGATCAAGCACTTGACAATGTAAAACTTTTTTGTAATCCACTGAATTATGCTCAACGTTCCCGTTCGCATTTCCAAAATAGAGGATGTTTTGACGGTGTTTTAAAATGAAAAGAAAACCCCACACGTAAAGAAAAAAGTACTTAAAACTATATGCTTACATGTATACAAAACTAAATAAAATCTCTCTCAATCTAGTAGAAGCTCTTGTATCGTCCTTGGAAAGCGTTTGACAACCAATGGAGCAGTTTATCATAAACAATGGTGTTGGCATTATGGAACATAATATTATGGTCAGAGTCAGGGAAGACATGCATGTCATAGTTTTCAACTTTATCAAGATCAAACTTGTCCAGCAGGACCAATGTATTCTGAAAATGGACATTGTCATCGCCAGATCCGTGCATGAGAAGGAATCGTTCAGCCTGTGCAATGGCGGTGACGTTGTGAATTGCACTTTCCTTGTAGCCATTAGAATTATGCTGCGGAGTTTTCATATATCGCTCAGTGTAAATAGAATCGTAGAAACGCCAGTCCGTGACGGGAGCAACTGACATACCGTAAGAAAAGGTCTGACCAGCGTCGGTTTCCAAAGTTTTCAATGTCATAAACCCGCCGTAACTCCAGCCCCAAATTGCAATACGGGATTCATCAACATATGACTTTTTCGCCCAATGCTTAGCTGCTGTGATTTGGTCAAGCGATTCATAGTGGCCGAGTTTCCCACGCACAACTGCTCTGAAATCGCGACCCATGAAACCAGTGCCTCGTCCGTCTACAGTAACGACAATCGCGTCAAGCGATGAAGCAACGACTTGTGAAAACGAGTAGAAAAACTTCTTGTTTACGAATTGCGAAACGGGCCCGCCGTACACGTAGAACAAAACAGGGTACTTTTTGGTCTCATCAAAGAAGGGAGGACGGTGTTCAATTGCGTTAGCAAGAATGTTGTCGCCCTCGTCATTCACATCAACTTTGATTTGAGAGTGCGTCGCCTTGGGCAATGCAAAATTTTTCAAAGCTTTTTTTAATTCCTCGTTGGAAGTCAAAGTCACTGCATTAGCCCAAACGTCATCAGCTTCAAGGTCCAAAACCTTTTGCCATGGAATGTCGGGGCCCTGATACGCCAAAAGAGCATATCGATTGTCAGACGAGTAAGAGGCACCATACCAACCATCTTGAGAGATATCGGTGATGGCCTGTAGGTCTTTTCCATCCAAACTGACACTGTACATGTGTCGTTCCACAGCAGACTTTTTGGTCGAAGTAAAGTAAACCTTGTTTGTTCGATGGTTGAAAATTACAGCAGCATCTTCAACTTCCCACTTGCCAGAAGTTAACACAGTTTTAGGTTCTGCGGACCACACAGGCGAAAAGTAGGCCAAATGGTTGTAGCCGTCAACAACAAGCATATCAATGTACCCATCTTCAGAACGGCCATTTTCGGGGTCAGCGGGAACAAACTGGGTGTTTTGCGAAATCTCAAACCAACCGCCGTCCTTTCCATTGACGTCCACGGTTCGCGAGATCTGGCCACTACGAGTTTTGGCGTTGAACACGCCGACTTTGAGAAGATCGCTTTCACGGTTTGTAATGCGCTGAATCAAATATTCATCGCCAGTCCAAACAACCTCCGTAATAAGTTTTTCAACATCACTTTCCTCCTTTGTCTCTACAGTGGCGTCAAAGATCTCGAGCGTATTGGCATTCAGCACTAACAGATCCACAATAGGATTGGGCGAGCCTGGCTTGGGATACTTAATGTTTCGAAGTTCAGGGTAAGGGTTTTTGCCTGGGCCAGTTTGAGCAAAGTAAGGGATGGGAAATTCCTCTACAGCGCTATCATTAGTACGCAGGAATGCGAGATAATCACCCTTGGGAGACCACCACATTGCGGTATCACCCTGGAACACTTCCTCTTCGTAAACCCAGTCAGGACGACCGTAAAAGATTTCGGTGCCACCATCCTTGGTCACTTTCTCGACGTCTTCCTTGGCACTGCCTACATGGCGAATATAAAGGTTATTATCAAGAACAAAAGATATTTTATCAGAAGTGGGTGACCAGAGGGCTAGCGCGCATGATGCGTCTGGTTGACTTGGAATCAACGGCACGGCCTTTTTAGTGTCGACATCATAGATAAAAAAGACGGCATACGAAGAGTGTCTGTAGTTTTTCTCCCTGTTTGTTGATAAAATGGCGCTCTTGTGGTCAGGACTCAAAGTAATAGAACTCACAAAATAGGTCTTGTCATTGTAGTCAATGAGGCGGTTGCTCAAAATAGTAGTTTTGTTGTCACGGTCGGGCCAGTTGACGAGAACGTACCCGTCTTCGGTCTCGTCAACAAGCTTTACTTTATCATCACCGGGGGCAGGTGCAATCCAGTGAAGGGACTTGTAAGATGGATTTAGATCCCCATTGCGCCAAGCGTTCATGTCAAACAGGCGTTTGTCCGTATGTTTAGCACTGCCGGCGTTGTTTGAGACAGCTTCTGCAGAGTTGACAGAAGAATTGGATACTTGGGAACTTGAGCCAACAGTTGAAACCAAGACATAAAATATGCCCACAACTAGTACAAACAGAATCCCCAAGAGCCACAAAATGATGTTTCGCTGACGGCGATTGGTCGCACGAGAAGGTGGGGCCTCAAGGAACTCTGTTGAAGAGGTGGCTGTCCGGTTATCAGGGCTGTAGTATGAACCATCTTGGTCGTGGTTTGTATGGTGTTTTTCGGCAAACTCGTTAATGCTCTCTAGTAACGAAGACACATCGGAACGGTCAGACTCGTTGCTAAAAGCCCTATTCTGTCCAGAAGAGCTGGTTCCTACTGGAGTGTAAGCTGTAGAGGGCATATTGGATGGGGAGAAGGAAAGAAATTTGGGGAGGAAAAAAAAGGATATATATATATATATATATACCTTTGAGTTTGGAGCCTAAAGTTTAAATAATTGGACAGTATTTGGCTTGACCTCGTTTACCTTTCATGAATGGCTTTCAATATTAATGGTACAGGGACAGTTTCAGTGGTGATAGCGAGAGAGGTCAATAGGATGGAGTGAATTTTTACTATTAACTGTGATGGTGATGATGATGGAGGTATTAAGAAAGGGTTTCTTATGATGAAGAGTAGAGCTGTTCAAGACCTAAAGCGGCAACTTTGTTTAGCTTTAAAATGAGGAAGAAGAAAGAAAAAAAGGGATGACGAGGGGTTCAGGGAAACTAATGGCAATAAAGTGGCGGCACGATTCTCTTGAATGGTGGAACCTGGTCGTGGTGGGAAGTTGAGCAGGGTGGTTGGACTGTGTGGTTGAACCAAGAGTGGGTCAGGTCGGGTTCCGTAGAAAAAAATATTTTGGTCGGGTCGGGTTCCGTAGAAAAAAAAAGATTTTGGTTGGGTCACGGAACTCGAAATTTTTTTTTTTAAACATTTTTTGTGTTGTTGCACGTGACGTGGTTAGGGTTATGGGTAGGGTTTGTAGTATAAAATATTCATGCATCAAATACTATCAGCGTATTTGGTGGTCTGATTGTAGAACAGTTCTAGAAAAAGTGGGTTCGGGTTAATATAAGTAGCTAATCGCCCCATTTTGCCCAAATTCATCGGAAAAACATCGATCCCAACAAGGATATATCATTGCTATATAACTGTTAAATATCACACCAGTAGAAAACATTGGCTGCTTAAGCATACATGACTGTATCGCTAAACATGCATAGAATATCGCTAACTTTTTGCAAGCCCCTCTTTTGATTTGGCTGAAATTCTCTTTTCTGTCCCCTCCAAACAAACAAACGAGAAAAAAAAAAATATATATATATATATTTATATATGACAACTTTGCAAATCGGTGGCATTTAAAGTCCAACAGTTTTTTTTTTCTCTTCCCTTCCAATTCAACCTCCTCCCTCAACCTCCTTCATCCCTCTGAACCCATCAATCGCAAACCATCAAAAATGTCTGCTAAATCCATTCACGAAGCTGACGGCAAGGCCCTTCTGTCATACTTTTTGCCCAGGTCTCCTGTGTACTCTGAGAAGCAGCCCGCTACGACTTTCCAGTCCAGCACTCCCAAGCTCGCTTCTCTTACTTTTGAATCAGAGGAGTCAATTGACTCTGTTTTTGCTGAGATTGAAAAGGCCTACCCCTGGTTGCTGACCCCCGGTGCCAAGTTTGTCGCAAAGCCTGATCAGCTCATTAAGCGTCGTGGCAAGTCTGGTCTTTTGGCCCTCAACAAGACCTGGGAAGAGTCCAAGGCTTGGATCGCTGAGCGTGCTGCTAAGCCCGTTACTGTCGAGGGAATCGAGGGCTACTTGAGAACCTTCCTTGTCGAGCCTTTTGTTCCTCACGAGCAAAAGCACGAGTACTACATCAACATTCATTCCGTGCGTGAAGGAGACTGGATTCTTTTCTACCATGAGGGTGGTGTGGACGTTGGTGATGTTGACGCCAAGGCCTCTAAGATTCTTATTCCCGTCGACATTGAGAACGAGTATCCTTCTGATGAGACCATCATCAAGACCTTGTTGAGCAAGGCCCCTGAATCCCAGCATCAGACCCTTGTCGACTTTGTCAACAGACTCTACGCAGTCTACGTTGAGCTTCAGTTCACCTACCTGGAAATTAACCCTCTCGTTGTTATTCCCACCGCTACCGGTGTCGAGGTTCACTACTTGGATCTTGCTGGCAAGCTTGATCAGACTGCTGAGTTCGAGTGTGGTCCTCAATGGGCTATTGCCAGATCTCCCGCTGCCTTGGGTCAAGTTGTGCAAGCTTCTTCTCAAAAGGTCAACATTGATGCTGGCCCCTCAATGGTTTTTCCCGCTCCGTTTGGACGTGAATTGTCCAAGGAGGAAGCCTACATTGCCGAGCTTGATTCCAAGACTGGTGCTTCTCTTAAACTAACTGTTTTGAACCCTGCTGGTCGCATCTGGACTCTCGTCGCTGGTGGTGGTGCTTCCGTTGTTTACGCTGACGCCATTGCTTCTGCCGGCTACGCTGATGAGCTCGCCAATTACGGTGAATACTCTGGTGCCCCCAACGAGACCCAGACCTACGAATATGCCAAGACCGTACTTGATCTGATGACCAGAGGCGATCCTTTGGCTGAGGGCAAGATCCTCTTCATCGGAGGTGGTATTGCCAACTTCACCCAGGTCGGTTCCACATTCAAGGGAATTATTCGTGCTTTCCGCGATTACAAGAGCAGTTTGCGTCAGCACAAGGTCAAGATCTACATTCGTCGTGGTGGTCCCAACTGGCAGGAGGGATTGCGATTAATTAAGAATGCTGGTGAGGAATTGGATCTCCCCATGGAAATCTTTGGTCCTGACATGCACGTTTCTGGTATTGTGCCTTTGGCTTTGCTGGGCAAGAGACCCAAGAATGTCATTCCATTTGGTGCTCCTTCGTCTACCACTCCTTCTACTCCCCTTGGAATCTAATGGGTATCTTGAATGAAAAAAGAGGTGTGAATGATATAATAAAAAAGGTATATTTAATGAATAATAGGAATGTTGCTTGATATGTACGACTAGAACAGGCTTTACAGGAAAGTAGTATGCGTGTTTTGATGATTCAAACATTTAGCCGAGGAATCCCCGGGAACGATTCTCAACGGAGAAATTTTCTTCACTTTAAAGCGATGAATTCTCTGCATCAGCCTCGGATACTTCCAATATGGCATTGAAGTAGAGTTCAATGTCATGTGACCATTTCCTTTTGTTGGTCAACTTGACTTCTGGGAAAGGGCTAGCTCCACTGTACCAACACTCAATTGAGACTCGCTCATCAAGACTCATTCTGAAAGGATTTCGGGCGGTTTGAAAAATTTCACAAAGAAAAATGGGGTCCACATTATTCTAACTATTTTGGGGCGCCGTTAACTGTAACCATTTTTTAAAGGTTGGGCTTTTCAAATTGCGGCAACAGTGTATAGTGCGGTTACGCGTAGATGTCTACCCCCAAGGGGTATTGCAAAACAGTTTAGTAAAATGGTAGCAGTTCAACGGGACTAATACAGAAAAAGCAAGAATGGCAGTGATGGGAGTCGGTTCTTCTGAGAAAGAAAGAAACTGAGTTAAAGGCGTTAATGATAAGCTGTCTTAATAACAAGGGCAAATGCTTGGTATTCGAAGGAAAACTGTAAACAGATTAAAGAGGAGAAACAGTATCCATCTCTACACAAGTTCACTGCTTTTTTTACAGATTTTGACAATGAAATGTCATCTACTTGCTAAAAATATTAACAAAGTTATTTTGAATTTAACAAGAACTGTACTCGCCATGGCGCGAATTAAGTAGTTCTTATTGCTCGTGGAAATTTATAAAGTAACCCCGAGTTCATAGGTTGACGGAGAATTATACGTTCAAGTTTTAATAAACCTGGATTCATGTTCAACTTTTTCGTCAGCGTCTTCAGTAAATCTGTTGTAAAACAAACGACCTCAGTAGTACTTTTGAGTAATATCAAATATATTTAACGTTTACAAAGGCGTTTTTGAATGAATTAGAGCACACTACTAAGAATAGTTTCTCACATTTGAAATATACCAAATATAATCGGTAAGTAAATGGTGTCTTGGATTGAAGGAAAGCAAGTGTCATTTAATGTTTTTTTGTTTTTGTTTTTGCAATGGATAGATTAGATCCTGTCTTCCGTCAACTTATGGAGAGAACTGACATTCTTTGGATTTGATCAAGCTTCTAGTATTCTACTCTGAAATGTAGAAAATTCATAATAGTAAATTTGGCTAGTTGCAAATACTGCTGACTCACAGATTACAGCTGTAATATTTTAGATTTGAAAAAGAATTAATACATTTTAATTATGGCTTGTGCTTATTATGAATTTCTCGTCAAACTGCAAATGCTCTATTTCAAACATGATAGAACTAAACTTACAGGCTTTCAAGCCTTCAAACATGCATATCCTCATCAGTCAAGCAAATTTCTTATCAAAAACATTAAAATGTTACTTTAGTACCCCTTATTTACGGCCATTAATCCTTCCTAATACTTTTTTTTTGCTCAAATAAATGGCCCCAGGTGTCAAAAGTGAGTTTTGGTAATCTGCAGTGGAACACAGTCCGAGCGTTGACAGCTGTGTGTCTATGTACTTCGTCTCGCTCGCCTATTATTCAGATCCAATGTCTTGACACCTGTTCCACCGTATTAGGCTAGCTAAAATTCTTTAGCATATCTCTCCTCTTCTACAATCTGGAGAAACGTTTAAAATTTTCACAGTTTGCTTCACAATTAAACTTGAATATCAGTGAAGAGTATTAAATCCATTTAAAAGTTGTCCTGAAAAGAATGTCTAGCTTCCGCTACTGTTTTGAATGTCAAGACCAACTTTGCACTAAAACACATCTAGCATGCGAGAGTTTCTCAATAGCAAATTAATTCACGGGCAGTCTCAATAATTGCAAGTAAATTTAAGCCTAATGCCAGATTCTCTCCAATATGAATTCCTTTTAATTAGCACTAAATTACACTATCACGTGACAAGGATTCTTCAATTTTGGGCATCCGAAATCAAAGTTCAAAACATTAGCTCAAAAAAAAACCCCCAGCAGAAATTATTCTTTGCGCTTTCTTTCAGCGCGACTTCCCTTTCACTTCCAGACACCTATAATCCAGCAATTTGTGTCTGTTCTCGCGCTTTATTCAACTTCCTTATTGAACTAGCTTAAACAAAATTATGCCATTGTTTGATTGTATATTACCCGTGCTTTGATTTTAACGCGTCGTCTTTTTATTTCTCTTTCCCTTAGGGCATATATCACTCTCGACAATTAATTTTTTTCGGAACTTTTTTTTTTTTTTTCATTAGTTTCTTAAATTCGACGTCATTGAAAGACTACTGCCAGCTGTATTCGAGATCCCTCATTGTGACGTCCGGGATTGCTCTTGTATCGACTTTTGGAATTTCTAGTGCGTTAGCTCATCATCATTCCTCTCGATCTAATCTGGGTTTTCAGCTTTAAGGGAGACAGCTTTGATCTTTATCTCTACCGTAAAGATTGAACTTGGAAACTCACATACATGTTTCCTTCTAATAAGCCGTTGGGTTCAGCTCGTCAGCAGTCCCAGCAATCGCCAAACTGGAATCGAAAGCGACCTGCTTCTGCAAACCCTTCATCTGGTTCCCAGACTCCAAAACCACACAAACTTACCAGTTTCTTGAGTAGTTCGCCATCGAGACTGCTAGACGACTCTGAAAGGGCCAGTAGTGGAACCGAAGTTAGCGGAACTGGCGGCTTAACGGCATCCGGGAGAAAAAAAGGTGTATCGTCAAGGCCTTGGCAGATTCCACTCGGAAATCGTGAAATGTCACTGCCCAGTCTAGACAATGGGCATGCCGGTCGCAATAATTACCAGCAGCGTGAATATAGGACACCAAGCCCACCAAAACCTGCGTCAAGAAGTTTACCCTCTATTTCTACTACAGTGCCGCGACTAAATCAGGTTACAGACGACTTTAAAAGTCTCAAGCAAAGCGTCGCAAACAGACTTACCTCTTTGCCTGCACAACAGACATCTCCACAAGCTGTACCGGTTTCACCGACACGAAAGGAAACCCCATCCGTTACACCACCGTCAGGGTTTAAAAAATGGATGAGTTTTGGATCGACAAAGCTAGAGGCTGTATCATCTGCTTTGAGAACAAAAGCTTTTCAAAGGTTAACTGGAGGCACGTCGCCAGCTGTAGGCAATGGTGATGATTATGAGAGTGCTGGTTCTCGAAGAAGTGGCAGTCCTTTAAAGGAATCGAGTGTTGAGAGTGATTCTCCTGGCATTAGTACAATTGGTTCTTCCCGAAATGCATCAACCCAAGAACCCGAAATCAATACCCATCCTGAAATCTCTGAGACCACTATCCTAGAAAACAGTTTATCTTCCCCTTCTAGTGGTAGAGGCATTTCAAATATTACCACTACACGGACTGAATCAGCTAAATCTGAAGTGGGCTCTCAAGTTTCTAGTCCCAAAAATAATCCTCCCTTGATTCAGGAAACACCCAAAACTTTGACTTCTGTATTTCAGCGCACGATTTCTCAAACCCCTGGTTCTCAACGTCAACTTACTCTACTTCCCGCGTCTCAAACTTCTTCCTTCCAGAGTTCAAGAAAAACTAGCTTGAATGCTTATCAAATTTCATCCCCCAATGGTTCTGATCTCAACATTCCGCCGACGGATTCTCAAAACTTAAGTGATCGGTGGAATCAGAACGATTCCACGCAAGATGGCATTCTAGATGGTGAAGATTCTACAAAGTTGCAGCCGTCTAGGGAACCTTCGCTTCAGCGGGAACAAAGTCTACACACTGAAGAACTAGTCATTAGTAATGAGATTACAAGCGGTTTGGCTCAGCGTGCGGCTAGTGATCCACAACAAAATGCACCAAGACAAGACCAGTTGAGAAAGGCTGCTTCATATTCGCCGCCTTCTAGTGTTAGGAAAGAATTTTCTCATGGCAATAACGGAATTAATACGTATTCCAGGGAAGTCCCAGGCCAGGTAACGTCTTTAGGTATGACTCTTGTGCAGCTTTGTTTCAATGTTCTAACTAAAGGCAGATCGGAGTATTTCTAATTCACCAGGGTCACCCGTGCATTCATCTGTGCCTTCTTTCGATAATTCCAGATTACCTGCAAAACCCACGAAACTAAGCCCAAATGTTGAAAATGCCCATCGGATCAAGTCTTTAAGTGGTAAGTATCTATTTCACGCCCTCTGTTTCTTTTACTAATACTAAAGCTTTAGGAAGCCCGGCAATGACACTACCCAGCCTTAGCGATTCTGGCAAGAAAAAAAATTTTGAGGCACCTCGCGTCTCTTTTAGCCCAGTAAACCAGCAATTCTCTACTTTACCTGAAAAGTTGGCGGGAACTAAAACTGAAAAGGGAAAAGAGGAAACAGGATTAAGCGGCAATCTATCTATTCCCCTGCCTTCGATAGTTTCTAATGGTACAACCGACACATTGCAGATACCCAATAATAACAACATTAAAGTTCTAGATTTGACTACAAAAGACGAGCTTCAAAGCAATCATAAAGCCACATCTAAGTCTCAAACAGCATCATCTAGTATTCATGACTTGAACTTAAGTCAAGACCTTGGCCGCTATAATAAACAAACTAATAACACACAAGGTACTAACCAGCGAGAGGATTCTGTCCAAGGCAGCTCTGAGCCAATACACAATAGTCATTTAACACCAAATTTTGGTTCAGGAGCTACCTCAAGTCCCATTCCTAGTACTACGGGCTTAGGTATTGTGATCCCCAGTACTGGCTCGAGCCATCTGTATTCAATAACACCAACTGCGGAGAGTGCTACTTCTCCAATTCCACGCACTTCTTTAAACAATATCTCTAATCAAGGATCTATTTCTACTATTCCAAATTCTATCCCCAAAACTCAAGCTGTACCTAAGACTGTTTCAACTTGGACGAGCAGTGTTGCAGCTACTAACATTGTGCTTCCAACCTTTTCTCACAAAACTTCCCCTGCCGGTGCTAGAGCTGGCGAAATTTCTAATTCAACTGATCCAGCTAAGGCTCGTCCTAATATTCCTCTTGTAATTCAACATTATACGGGCCCAGCGCAAAAATTACCTGGTAGACGAACTGCCTCTCCTTTTGGTTCTGCCAAAAACAATCCTCCATACATGCCTAACAGATCATTAAGTTTTTCTCCTTCGATCGGGCAAAGTAATTTACCTCTTCCCGATAAAGGTAACCAAACTGGAAAATCCCCAATTCCAGTGACACAGCATGAAATTCCACAGGCATTGATGCCTAATTTGGCAAATCCCGTGCCAGCTCCAGCAATATCAGTGCCTGTACTCGCTTCCGCAATGCACGCGATTCAATTGCCTACAATGCCTCCGGCCCAATCTGTACTACAGAGGTCTGAGCTATTAACAACTGTTGAGCAAAATCTTCTCGGTAACATGTTTACCCCACTTATAACCACTCGCGGCGTTCCTCTAGCCATTGAGTTAAACGGAACTAATCCAGGGAGGCTAAAGTTACCGCGCCAAAAAAATGAAACCACACCCGAGTTTTACTCTCGACAGCTGAAGAGCACATTTAGTTCCCTCCGTGATCCGCAGGCTATGAATCGCAATCGGGAGGCTGACGTGCGCAAGGCAAATAAGCTAGTAGTTGCTAGTCGAAGGTTAAAAGGTGTTCCTAACAATTCACAGGTATTGGCGGAAAATTTGACTCTTGCGGGTCGGGTACAAGTTACTGTTGCATCATTTGAACAGTCGCCAGTTATTGGTCAACTGGTTTTTTTTCAACGCCAGTTTGCACCGTTATTTAAAGGGCTTTCTTTCCTTGGGCCTTCAGAGATTGAGAAAGACCTGAGCGAACCTGAAGATATGGGAGAGGGGCTGGAGATGATTGTAAGGCGAATGATGAGGCTGCTTTTTAATTCACACAAAAAAGGAGGTCTTCAAGAAGACATTGTTTATAGTTCCAACGTTTGGCAGTTGATCAGATTTAGACGGGACGTACTTCGAGAAGAAGAGCAAGAGAATTTGTGGCCAAAGACCTATAAGAGCCGGTTTGGGTTTAGCAAGCTTAGCATCTCTGATAGGCTGGTCATGATTTCCTTGATTTTAAATTATACTTTACAGCGATCTGAACTAGTAAGAAAAATGTCGGTTGAGGCACGTAAACGGGTTACAAAGGCATCGATATCACCCACCGGTTACTTGGCAAAGTACAATGGCATGAAGCTGGAAGCACCAGGCCCAGTTATTACACTGCCTGAAGAAATAAAAAAGGAAAACCAAGTGGTTGAACTCAGTGACGAGGAGCCGACGTCTAATGTTTCAAGACTAAAGAAGCGTAAGCCTATAGAGTTTACTGACAAGATCTTGAGTAGTTCGGAGTCTGAGCTCGAGATGCTGCCCTTGTTTGTGGAAGAAGAGGTTGTTGAAGAAGAATTTGAGAGCGAAGAGGAAGAACCAGGTGAGCCTAGTCCTACGCATGCGCAAAATTCTGCCGTCAAGATTGAAGAAGTTTTGGGGTCTGGCATTCAACCGATTTACAAAGATGAATACGGATGGCTTTTCTGGCTGGTACAAAATAATCACTGGGGCGGGTCGTTTCGACTTTATTGCGAAAATGGTTATTACACGTACAATGTGGACTGGAAGTTGGTTGCAGGTTCTTTGGAAGAATTACGGACATTTATGATGCGCAACGGCATGTCTGAGAGCAGTCCCGTAAATCCAGCAAATCAAGATCTAAAACGTCGCTTAGACGAAGTTATTTTGTTGATTGAGCGGAACATTGCTGAAAAGGTTCGCCTAGATGAGGAAGAAAAGAAGAGGATGGAAAAACTCAAAGAAGAAATTGAGGCCAAGGAGGAGGCTTTGCGACTAGAAGAAGAGAAAAGCGAACAGCGAGAAATGAAAGAACTAGAAAAACGCCGTCGGGAGTCTGCGAAAAGAGACAAGGTGGCTTTAAAGCTAGCAAAAAGTCGAGCAGAGAGACGGAAGAAACGACTTGGGCTATTATATGGCAGCGATTTAGCCGAGACAGCTGAAGATCAGCAAAGCTTGGATGGCGCTGAAGATTCCTCCGAGGAGGAGTCAGAAGATGAATTTGAAAAAATCGAGCCGCTCCCTCTAGCGAAAGAAAGTGACCGGGAGTCGAGTGATCCTGATTTCGAGAATCGACAGCCTCAGGGGGCACCTCGGAAAGTAAATAACAGATTGACGAACCTTTATTACGCGTCGTCAAAACAACAACTTTCCCGTTCAGTGTCAAAGCAGTCGAGTCGAAAGCGACGAGCCTCTAAAAGCACTCTCCTCTCACCTCGAAAGAGACGGCGATTAGACGAAGGGTCCGATGACAATTTGATTATTGCAAGACCTGCTCAAGCAAGGGCTCGCAGGGCGAGTGCTCGAAGACCAAGCTTGCCTGAAAAGGAAATGGTTGTTGTGGCTGACATTAGTAGTAGCAGCGGTGAAGAAAGTGACGTCCTCATAGTGGACGCGACTTTGCATGTCGAGAGTAATAGCAATGTTGCCGACAATAGTGATGAAGAAGAACGCAGTCAAGAAAGGGAAGATGAAGAAGAAAACGAAAGCGCCCTTGTTCAGGAGAGCGGAGGTGAAGACGAAGAAGATGAAGTCTTGTTTGACATCAGTAGAGTTCCAGCTGCAACGCAAGGACGAATAAAGCACAAGATCGTTTCTGGAATTAGCTCATTAAAAACAGGTGATTCAGTGCCTGTCTTTGATATCAGCGATAGTGAAGAAATTGACTCGCCGGTTGTGCATGAACATGTAGGGCATAAAGCACAAATTAGTGATGACGAGGAGAGTGATTCCAGGAAGAAGCATTCGAGGTCGGCAGCTCATATCGAAGTGGCAGATAGTGATTCTGTCCCAGTAGAGTTAGGGGCACCTTCCTCAGATGAGGCACGTGAAAAAGAGGAGACAGAATCTATTGAAGGGGTCGACAAGGACCAAGATATCCAAGAAATAAAGCAAGGATCAGAAAATGATTTGTCCTCTGAGTCCGGAGAATCTTCTAATGAAGAAGATGAGAGCGAAAATATTGCCAGTGATGAGGAAGCAGTTATGACTCGTAACTCATCTCAAGACAGCTCTTCTGAATCAATAATCGACCCTCCTGAGACTCAAGAAGAAGGCATGTTGAAGTCTCCTCCTAGTGCTGGGGACAAGCCAAGCACAATTAAGACAGCTACGGGTACTCAGGCCATTAAAAAGTCACAACCTGTTCAAGTCCCAATGTCAAATTTCTTGACTAGGAAGAGAATGTCTAGTTCAGGTCTTTCAAAACCTTCTTCGTTACTCTCCATTAACAACAGTGGGCCTGTTACTCCTACTCGTGGTACATCTTCCGCAGTTGCGTCAGTGCCTGTTAAATTTTCAACTTGGGCTACGCCATTACCCTTGATAGGTTATAGCAAGAGCTCTTCTACAGGTAAGTTACTTTCTACAACTCCGCGGACGTCTTCTTTTATGGGTTCGCAAGGCCCAGTACAACGTCCTCGAGTTAAACAGCTGCTCCAGCGCAACTTTCAGCAACTTCAGTTCAAGAGCCCGCTTTTGAGTAAATCGGGAGCAGCGACAGCATCTCCAGTAAACCGGGCGCAGAAGTCAGTTGGAGTATCAGCAAGGACGCCGCGGGGCATCAAGAGAAAAGGAGCACCTGGGGACACGGATATGGTGGCTAAGAAGCAAAAAATGGAATTAGAGATGTCTGATTCTGATATTTCCAAAAGTAGTACTGCAGATTCTGAATCAGGATCGAGCTCTGATGAGTCTGACGATTCTAGTAGCAAGCTCACTAATGTTGTCACAGACTCACTTGGCAGTTCAGAAGAATCACACTCTGATCCAGACCAGGAGGAAACTACTACGAATCCTTCACCTGATAGCAAAGCCAGCTCCAAGACTGCAGAAGCTTCTAAGAGTATGGAGTCTATTTCTGATTCCAAAGCGGTCTCTTATGAATCTGAGATAGAGGGCAGTGCGACAGAGCGCATAAGTTCCAGTGCACGCTCAAGCAACTCTCCTTCCAACCAAAAGGAACAGATGGTTGTTAAGTCAGATGGTCTAAAAGAAGGGACTACGACTCAGCAAGAAGTGATGATTGACATTTCCGACTCTTCTGAATCTGATGAATCTGAAGATCGACGAGATTCCTATGGACCTCGGGGCCGTCCACGCCGAGCAGTTAACACAAGACAGAAAGCCAGGCCTTCTGCAGTTGAATTGAATAGGTCCAAACCGAAGGCATTGGCATCTCGAGGAGTTATCAACTCTAGGAGTAGCGCTGGAAGTAAACCCACGAGGGTTGATCGCAGCCGTCTAGGACGGGCTGTACCAGCTGCCAAGCCGATAACTGTGACGGCAGCAAATAAGCAAAGCTCCGAGGCAATACCTTTCACTGAATCCGTGGAGGACCAAGAAGAAGTTGTTATTGACATTTCATCGTCTGACGAGGACTATTCCGGCTGAAGTTGGTTTTAATTTCGGCACGATAAGCTTTGGTTAATACTTGGTTAATACTTGGTTAATATTTGGTTAATATTTGGTTAATATTTGGTTAAGCACTAATGATGAGTTTCTGTGGTGGTACAATCAAAGTTTATAACGATTTTAATGCTGAGACCTAATATGGTCAGCCCCTTGTGCGGCAAATGATCAGCAGCGTTCCTGCTTATTTATACTTTTATATAGTGTTTTCAATGTTTGGCGTACATGCATTATTTTCTGCATAATTTTGTTTTTAGCATATTTTATTCCTAATTCGGTTGTTTTACCTGCCTCATTGAGCCGTTATGTATTTACTTTGACAAATTAGGACATTTGCATTCCAAATTAGTCTAAATTTTATGCATTTTCTGCATGACATTGCATATTAAT
Organism: Geotrichum macrosporum; assembly: GCA_030463045.1. Lineage (NCBI taxonomy): Eukaryota > Fungi > Ascomycota > Dipodascomycetes > Dipodascales > Dipodascaceae > Geotrichum > Geotrichum macrosporum. The sequence goes on from JAKVQY010000031.1 coordinate 38,327, forward strand.
GCGGCTTAAAAAGTGGATCTTGCATTTTTTTGTTTATGTGGTTAGTAACTAACCACTTTTTTGACGTGCAGGAGCCACATTGCATAACAATTAACCACATATTAACCGCAATTCCTAACCTTGTCCAGCAATTAACCACATATTAACCACAAATACTAACCTTGTTTCCACCCCTTTTTTAATGAGAAAGAACAAAAAAAGCAAAGAAAATTACGCTGATCACAAACTCTTTGTGGTGTTTCTTGCATTTTGGACAACAAAATAAAAACAATTCAATTTCCGCCAATTTCTGTTTTTGACTTTTTTTTTTCCTCCTTTTTTTTTCTTCTTCTTCTTCTTCTTCTCCTTCTTCTTCTCCTTCTTCTTCTTCCTGCCCTTTAAGCAATAAATCAAAATTCTAAAAAACCAAAAACATTAAAAACCTCCAACTTTTGTCCTTCGTTTGTTTTTATTCCAGTTTGTCGTGAGTTCGTCGTCTTCGTCGCCGTTTTCCTGTTTCGTTTGTCTTTTTTTTCCCGTTTTTTTTATATATTCAAATCGTAAGCGTTTTACCGGTACGTTTCGTTGAAAACCTCCTTTTTTTTTCTTATACTTTTCATGTATAACGAGTAAAGGAAACTATCACCATTGAATTCAGCGACCCTTTTTTTCTTAAAATCAACTACTCGTATGCTCTTCTCCTTCTCCGAAAGTTCTGTCTCGAAGACAGCTGCTGCAGCCCTACTGTTGGCATCGCACGCCCATGCGCAGTGCTCTCAAATTGCTGGTAACTACTACTGCAATAAGGTCTCCCAGGTCATTTACGAGAACATTGGCTTCTCTGGTTCCTACAATCGAGTTACCAATTTCAATACCGACTCTTGTTCTTGTGATTCTCAGCCCGTCCCCTTTTCGGGTTCTTTGAGTCCTCTCGATGAGGAAATCTCGATTCATTTCCGTGGCCCCTTAAACCTCAAGCAGTTTGCGTACTACTC